>JALKAD010000153.1:613829-629093 GCA_024500015.1 Ulva compressa | reverse complement strand
TTGCATTGCGCCATTCCGTTTTCAGTAGACTGCAATTTCATCGGCAATTGTCTCAGCCAGTGACTCCGCAACGTCGTTTACAACGTTGCTGATGGTGCTATTCACAGCAGTACGATCGCTAGCTTCTACTCTGCTGAGGCGATACATGGTGATGAGTACAGTATCAGTTGCATATCTATTTACATTCGCATTCAAGCTCGACACCGTTAGCAACGAGGTTGTCGACGCAATGACGGAGCGCACAAGAAGCTGGTCTGAAAACAGTATCACAGTCAAAAAATTTCAACTCAGCAATGAACGTATCGTGCTACTGCATGCACCTTGTCGTTGCTGCAGTTTGCGCGTTTGTTATGAAGTGCACAAGCGAAGTGCTTGGCCCACGAGCTACCCCTGTGGCCACGTGAATCAGTCCATGGACGTCCATGGTGAAGGATCTGAGTACAGAAACTGTCAACTTCCTCGTCAGTTGGGTGTTTTAGCCCATTGTTTTTCCATAATCCTTCCAGTTCAGCGGCCGATATTCAAGGCTCAGTGTCATGGCCAGAATGGTTAACAAGTGAGAGATGAAGGCGCTGGGCAAGCTGCACATGTCTTGACCTGCAATAGTTCCCATTCGTGTATGTCTGGCACAGCAGGGCCCACCACTGCACCACACTTTTACACATGTTTGTTTTCGGAGATTGCAATTACTTGACTTTTCTGTGATTACTGCCTTCTCGCCTAACATCTATTGGGAGGCCTAGCACAGAAGACGTGAGATAATTCGGTACAAAGACGTGATCAGCTAGGCAGTACGAGGACTGATGCAAAAATCGATTTAGCTGACGTGCTGCAAATCGCCATTGAGGATGCCATTACAGTGTGATTGCCAATGCTCTAAGCATGTGCTGCAAGAGGCAAGCCCTATTGCAATGACCACTCGAAGCGGATGTTTGCCTGAGGAGCACCAGTCTCTCAAGCGCAGTCAGCCCTCAGTAATACCCGATGTGCTCCTCGCGTCGACCGGCCTTCACCAAGCCAGTCGGGCGATGGCACTCGCCGACCGATCGCCAATATGCCCAGATTGTCCCCTCGACGCCGAAAACCAAGGTGTATACCAATGTAGTTATTCGTAAGTTGTTTTCCATGCGTCAAATGGCTGTTTCCTGCTAGTTTCCGGTTCTGAGCTCCTCGTGACCCGACAGGTGACCGCTCGACACGGCCATCGGGTCCTCAGTCGGGTCGACCTGAGGGACCCGACAGCCAGCCGGGTGCAAGTCATTCTTGTAGTCGACTCAACGGGCTAAAGTCCGACGGCAAATACGCGGTCCCATGGCACTTGCTGAAAGAGAGAACAATTCAATTTCCGACAAAATAAGCATGTTCTATATGGTAACTTGAATACCATGCTAAAGTTTCGTTGCGAATGGCGTCCGTTTTGCATGTGTTTTTGGAGTTCTTGTTCTTTCGCTTGTCGCTTGTTTTGCGTGTGCGTGTGCACTCCATCCTCCAGGGCGTGTTTAGCAAAAACCGACTCCGACGGCCCTCCGACCGAACGGGGTTCGGCTCTGTTTTAGCAACCGTTAAGCACACCACTTCGTCGCCTTCAAAACCATCGCACCCCGAGCTAAGACAGTCGATCTTTATCATTAATTAGTCATAATGGATCAAGGAGCGTGCAAGCCGGTTGGCCGTGAGGTCGCACGGCGACGTCGCCATATCAATCCGTCTGATGACGAGTCGGAGCGAGACTCCAAGTGCATTTTATTACGCAGAAGGGGTGTAGGACGTTTTCTGAGGGATATGTGGCTGGATAGCAGTAGCAATGACGATGAGATTGACGTAGAGTACATACGGAACATCAGGCAGGGGCGGTTGAAGCGCCATGCTGATACCTACCACTACCCTGGCGAGTTGAAGGAAGCAGTGATGGATAGTCATGTACAAGATTATAAGAATTGGCGCAGTCTACCGCTGCATGAACAGGAGCGGAGATGGATGAGTGAGTTCAGAATGACACAGCCTCACCATCTGGCCATCCGTATCACCACCAATGAGCCGGAGCTCAGGATTATCTGCTAGAATATCGAAAATTATGTCCTCCTGCTCTCGCTGCCAAAACAGCTTGCCCTTCCTAGACTACATTCCAGTCCCATCGACCTCCGTGTCCGGGCACATAGTCAGTTGCGGCCCATCCGCTCCATTCAGCCACTGACGAGGTACGCGCCGTCTCGCGCAGTCCTCCCTAGCTTCATACTAGCTTGACAAAATGGTTGCCAAGCTTAAGCAATTGCTTGGTTAACCGCACCTCGACAACAGTGCCCTTGACCAACCTGCACTGCAATCCTTGAATGGTGTCTGTCCAAACTGCAGGTTGCGAAGGACAGTGCAAATATTGCACAACGCTACTCTGCCATGCACTCGCAGCACACAACTCCGACGGACTTTGCAGCACTGCCGCAGCCGCGGGCTGCCTCGGAGCCAGTACATATTCAGCCACTTGCTTTGGCTTCGACTAATCCTACAGAACTTGACTTGCAGCACACAGCGCCGAGCTTCGGTCACATGCAGGGTTCCTCACATGGCCACACCCCGCCCCCACTTAGCCATGCCTCGGCATCGGGCCCATTTGCCCGCTCTGACGGCTGGTAGGTGCCGCGAGTTCACCAGCCTCGTGTTGTGTGAGCCTCTCAGACAGCAGCTTGCATGCATAGGCTGTCATTAGACTAGCATGATGGTCTTGTCATTGCAACTGTAGATAGTGCATGTTATGTAAAGTATGACTGCCATATCCTCTGCTATGATACAGTGGTCGGCTATCCAGCCGCCTCTTGCATGGACTGGACTTCGCAGTGATTCGGCAGCGGTTGTGACTTGACTTGACTTGACTGTGGTTAGGCTGGCACATGCAGGGTGGACCTGGGTGCATGTATGCACTTTGCCAGGTATTGGGAGTTAGTTCCAGTACGGGTTTCCACTCGTACGATACCCTATCTCTGACATTTCTGAGTGATCACACCTGGTTACAGCGCTATTAGACCCTACGCACACCGACTTACTACATCTGCTTTTCTGCTGTTGCCCTCGCTGCCGGGCTCTTGCGTTTATCTCCGTGTAACACGAGTCATGCTACGGTCCACACCATCGGCATGTGAGGAGGGCCATGATCCCTGATTCCTAAGCCACGGCCGCCTCGCCCGGCATGCGCGTCTCTAGGGCACGCGGACGGGAATCGGCGGTGCATGCTGTTGTAATTCAGTGGACCGCGGCCTAGGGCCTGTGGGATCCCGTGCATGCCGTAGCTATGCGCAGGGGTTGGTGCTGTCACATACCTTACTGGTCAACAGGTATCTGCCCGTGACTGCACCAAATGTCTTCAGTGGAGGTTGACACACGTGAGACTCCAGTGGAGGTTGACACACGTGAGACAGAATAGAAGAGTGATTACACTACGATCTGTAGAGCCTATATAAGCGTCAATCAACGTCTCATACGGATACGATCAGAATCATTGTCTGCTCGCATGCAATCTGCATGCATTGCTCGTGCATGTGGTGAGCCATCGGTGCATGGCCTCCCCATAGCCACTCTGGAACAGCACCGTGCATCCACTCCATGCATGGTCACCGTAGTCCTGTGCATGGCTGGATCACGACACTCCCCCTAGACTCAGTCTTGTACTACCGCAAGCTGTAGTCTATCTCTGAACTTTGCCAGTGCTGGTCCTGCCAACACCTTCGTGAACATATCAGCAAGCATGTCTACCTGTCGTGATCCAGCCATGCACAGGACTACGGTGACCATGCATGGAGTGGATGCACGGTGCTGATCCGGAGTGGCTATGGGGCAGCCATGCACCGATGGCTGACCATATGCACGAGCAATGCATGCAGATTGCATGCCAGCAGACAATGATTCTGATCGTATCCGTATGAGACGTTGATTGACGCTTATATAGGCTCTACAGATCGTAGTGTAATCACTCTTCTTTCTGTCTAAGTCTTACGTGCACTTACCTCCACCGACGACGATAGGAGCTATCACTGCCGGAGCCTGTACACCAGCCAGGTATGTGATAGCACCAACCCCTGCGCATAGCTACGGCATGCTCAGGATCCCACAGGCCCTACGGCCAGGTCCACTGATTATAACACTACCGTGCTAACCCAGCTGATAGTCAATTCATCGAGTTCTACGAACTCTCGGACCCTCAGGTCCCTCACCCTGATGTGCTTGGAGCGGTCACTAGAGATGGGGTTCACCGCCAGCAAGTTGGCACTCTTGTTGTCTCCCCACAGAGTTGGCTTCACAGCCGACAAACTCAGATCAGTGCACAACTGCTTAGCCCACATCACCTCATTGGCTGCTGAACTCATCGCAATGAGCTCTGCCTCAGTTGTATCGCCAGCCACAATAGTCTGCCTCTTCGAACGCCAGAACACACAGTTCCCATGCATCCGGACTACTACTCCTGACACACTCTTCAAGCATGCACCATTGGCGAAGTCAGCATCCGTAAATGCTTCCAACACCTCACTTTCCCCATTGGAGCCACTAAAGGTCAAGCCAAAGTCTATGGTCCCTCGCAGGTATCTCAGTACGTGAAGGACACCATTCCAATGACATTTAGCACTCCCAGCCATATGCCTGGCCAAGACATTAGCAGGAAACGCGATGTCTGGACGCGACACAACTGCCACATACTGGATGCTTCCTACGGCTTGCATAAACCTCTTATGCTCTGTGCCCGTAGCCTTCTCCTGGCTAGGATCTTCCTTCAGGCTAAACATTTTCTGCTTTGGCACCAGAGGAGTTGGCGCCCGTCTGCACTCACTCATACTGAATCTCTTCAGCATGTCCCTGATGCTATTTCTGTGTGTGATGGTGATAGCGCGAGCAGCACGATCACGTATGACCTCCATGCCCAGCACATATCCCAGCTCCCCCAGGTCACGACCCTCAAATGCCTCAAGGATCTTTCTGATGGCATCATCCATCTGCTCTTTGCGACCGAAAATCAACAGATCATCGACCCATAGAAAAATAAGACAACGTCCTACTTTGCAGACAAACAGTGCAGGGTCACTGGCTGATCTCACAAAGCCCATACTCAACAAGAGCTCTGCAAGCGCCTTGTGCCATTCCCTGGCAGCTTGCTTCAGACCATACAACGCCTTCTTCAGACGCCACACCATACCAGATCCATCATCCAGTACTGGAGGTTGTGCCACATACACTTCCTCCTCCAGAACACCATTCAGGAAAGCACATTTTATGTCTATATGCCTCGTCTCTAGATCCTCTACTGCACAGACCGATAACAGAGCCCTAAAGGTAGCATAACTGCCCACAGGTGCCCATGTCTCAAAAAAATCTACGCCCTCCACTTGCGTAAACCCCCTGGCTACATATCTGGCTTTGAAACGCTCAATTTCACCCTGTGCTCCTCGCTTGATCTTAAGCACCCATTTGCCTGTCACAGGCTTCACTCCTGCTGGGCACCAGACTAGCTCAAACACATCATGCTCTCTCAAGGAGGTCAGCTCATCAAGCATGGCCATGATCCACTGCTCACTGTGGATGCCACGCATGGCCTGCTGCACCGTGGGATCATCTAGTATGGCCTCGACCTTCTTCCTCACAGTAGCTGCACGCCTGGACTCACTGAGGCTAGCAGTAGGGCCACTGCTCGGATTCACCTTCTGCCCCGTCGTCTTTTCTGCATCAGGAGCCACATTGTCAGCCGTAGCAAACACTCCTTCCGCCAAGTCACCGACGTCATTCTCACCATTGAACACTGTGGAGCTCCCAGTATCATGCTCACGTGCACCCTCCGGGGAGATGCGCTCAACAGCAGCATCACTCCAAACCCAAATTCACTCCCCACAGCATGGACAGCATGTCTCAAGGCCTTTGCGAATCATTGAAAGGCTTTGGAACCCACGACCTCACCTCAATATGTGGATCCAGACGTTCTCCGCTGCCAGTTGCGGCGCTTGGTGCTGACTCTCCCCCTGAGCCATCACCTCCTGCCTGTTCTCCCCTAGGCACATGCCGTAGCTTGCCGTGCCCCTGGCCCTCAGACCCAGATACATGCCGTAGCTTGTCATATCTGTCGCGGTCATCACGCCCTCACACCGTGGACCCGCGATGACTTCGGCCGCCGCCGTGACCGTCAGCTCGCACAGGTGGGGGTGGCTCACTCAGCTCCCTGCCCATCGACCGTTAGTCTGGCTCCGCTGAACGCGAGCGGGACCTTGAGTCAGAATCTGGATCATCCTGATCACTCCCATCAGACTCATCCTCTTCCCCTTCACCAGGAGATTCATCCTCCTCATCAGAAGACTCAGCGGGAAACAAATCACAATCCCCCATGTGCAACACAGCTCTGTCCCGTGTAGGGATGTGCTCCGCAGGCCTATACTCGTGCTCGAGTGGCCCGGATGGTTGAGCTGCTGCATCAAAGCTCCATTGCGGCACTGCTGCTGCATTGTCTGCCGCAGCTAGATCACAGTACGCACTCACCACTGCATCACTGATCTCCGGTGTGTGCCAGCGCTCATGTCGCGCCAGCAGCTCTGAACCCAGCACTCTGGGAGAGAATTCCGGCTCACCCGCAGGGAGCTCTTCTCGTGGTTTGAACCGCCTCTGCAGTGTTCTGCCTGGTTCCCAGTGCTGATGTCCCAGACCCCGATGCTCCCCCTCAGCCCAATCCACATTTCTGCCCCTCTCTGGCATCATGTGTTCACGACTGGCTGGTGGGCGCACTGCCCGCACACTGGTACTTTTCACCCACTTCTTCATGTTGGGCAAGAAAACAGCCTCTGGCACCACTCTGGGATGCTCCTCAGGTAGGATCTCAAAGTCACCCAGCTCATAGTTCTCTAGCATAACTGGGTGCGCCGTAGCCTCCCCAGCCATGTGAAATCGGTGCGCGAAATCCTTCACCAGAGCTGGTGGAGCAGCCGTGTGCCTGTACATCCGCACTGCTCCTCCATGCCCACGCTTCACATAAGCCCTGTCCATGTGAGGACCTTCACCCGGTCCCATATAGGCACCGAGCAGTCCCCGCTCCTCCAGATGCCTGAAGTGCTCCCTCCGCGGATACACATACATTGGACACCCGAAGGGCTTCACTTGTGCCACCACGAGACGGAAATCATCTTCACTCACTTTCCGAAACCACAGCAAGTATGGCACAATCTCTCTGACATTCACATTCTTCATGCACTCAGCCACAAATGCCGCATCTCTCCTGGCATTCAACTCATCACACAGTTCTTTCACCGAAGTACACCGAGGAGCAAGTGTACTTTCACGCCGGCAGACTTGTCATTGTCAGCCGCTCCAGATGACATTGCAGCCTGCGAAGGCTGATGTATTGGTGGTGGCACTTGCTGCGCTGCCCAGACTGTCTGGGCAACGTGTGGCGTGCTCTGCGCTCCGTGCACCGCGGCCTGAGCACCCGCATTCCCCGTAGGATCAGCGTTGCCCGGCATAGCGGCCTGCAGAGGGTTAACATTGAGATACCCGTAGGTCCCAGCGTCTTGTCCTTCCCCGTGGGGCATGAACTGACCCTCCGCGGCCTGCTCGCGGCGCACTGTGGAGCGAGTGCGAGGATGTGGAAGATTAGCTTCTCCCTCCACACCGTCAGAGCCGATAGATCCTTGGCGAGATGCCATTGGATCGTCTCGGCGTGGTGTTGTCCTGCAACACGACCATCGTATGTCGCAGGAAACGCAGACCCGTAGGCCTCTTTGCGAGACCAGCACACAAGCATAATGCAGCTCCGCCGTAGCATTCTGCATTAGCTGTATCTAATCTCTCTACGGTCAGCTAGACGCTAGAGCGGTGTGAAACGCTCATGGGGACGCGTAGCCGTAGCCGCAGATTCCCCCTGGACTCTATCGCAGCTAATAGACATCACAGAAACACCCACAAACGTCACCGATACCATGTTGTAATCTATTGGAACGCGGCCTAGGGCCTGTGGGATCCCGTGCATGCCGTAGCTATGCGCAGGGGTTGGTGCTGTCACATACCTTACTGGTCAACAGGTATCTGCCCGTGACTGCACCAATTGTCTTCAGTGGAGGATGTGACACGTGAGACTTAGACAGAATAGAAGAGTGATTACACTACGATCTGTAGAGCCTATATAAGCGTCAATCAACGTCTCATACGGATACGATTAGAATCATTGTCTGCTCGCATGCAATCTGCATGCATTGCTCGTGCATGTGGTGAGCCATCGGTGCATGGCCTCCCCACAGCCACTCTGGAACAGCACCGTGCATCCACTCCATGCATGGTCACCGTAGTCCTGTGCATGGCTGGATCACGACAGCGGTTGCATCAGCCTGGCCAACACCTGGTTGGGCCAATCTGCATGAGTAAATGGTGTGATCCCCCATCTGGGCGCAATCACATGCCAGTAGCTTCACAATGCAAGGTTGGAGGCCTAGCTGGCAGGCCGGCAGCCCATGCTAGCGCGGCAGCGAGGTGCACTGCACCTTACAAATGTAACAACAGATGTGCCTATGGGTAAGGCAAGTATGCTGGTGGCTGAGTGGATGCGGAAGCGAGCGAGTGCACATGCTGGCGGGTACGCAGGGTGCAGACGGTGGTGCGTGCGTGAAAGACATGTGGCCGGTATGCAGGTGCCCTGGTGCACGTGGGCCGCAGCTGCCCTCATGCACGCGGGTCGCCGGATGCCATGACGCATGCACGTGGCCACGGCAGCTGCCAATGCATGGGGACCTGACGATGACGTTCGCCAGCGGTCGCGTGCCGCTGCACCGCACAGGCGCCGATATCACATGTTGTGCGACACCGTCACACACTGGCGCGAGCCTGACATGCACTTGACTCTCCTTAGCTACATGCCCACACTCCAATCGAGTTTGGGAAGGCTCCAAAACAGGCAGGTTTCCGGCAAGCTTGTTAAAGAGTTGCAGCCGGTTTCGGACAAGCCAGCCGCCGGAATTCTTAAGCAGCTGTAACATGGCTGTAGTGTACTGTGTGCAAGTCTGTTAGACAAATTCTCAAGCCTGTGATCGCATTTTTGTGTCAGGTCCATTTTCAAATCATTCACACCAGTGTGTGATGATCAGGTTGTGTGGCCCCCGCAGACCGCATCCACGGGCCAAGGCATGTAATTAGACAACGGTTTTTTGCGAATCCCTGGCGCTACAGCTCCACGAGCTACCAGTCCACTCATTGTGGCATGCTTGCTTGGCATGCCCTGATTTCAGTACATTCCGCACCGCAGCCTGTCCAACCGCGACAAGTTGCAGATAAGTTGCCCACGATGTCCTGCTCCCTCGCCGATTGCCCGTGCATGTCGCGAAATGTTCCAAGCACGTCAGCAATGCAACACTCTAAATCTCTGTTTTCAAGAATTTACACTCGCACCACCAACACCTTGAAAACAAACCTTGATGGCTTGTCGCCATTGTGGCGCGGGGATCGCGTTGATGATCATTCATGTGACATGCTCGACACCGCGTGACGACAAGGTTGAACGGCAGTCATGCAAAAAACGACTGTTAAGACATTATTGTGTAGTGCACTCAGTTGGCATGCATGCATGTGTCTTGTGATTGTTCAGAGCACCTGTGGTCACATCTCTGTGTGCACAGCTGTAGGTAAGCTCTGCTAAGTGCACTGTGTTCATACGTTCCAGGTAGCCTCTGCTGTCAATATATGACGTCATAGCATCAGTGCTTTGCTTTGTCTCAGTGTTTAGCTGACCTCCAAGCGTGTAGTGATTGCATGCTCAGGTCTCCTGTTCACTCGTAGGTGACTTTGGCTGCACAGCACCAAGTATGTTCCAGTCGAACCATGCATGTCATAGCTGGGCATGAATGCCACAAGCTTGGTAGTTAAGTGTGAGCGGGCTTGTTCCCCCTGCGGGCACGTCCTCCTCAGCCGTTGGTGCTGATAAGCGAGGCCACATATAATTATTCTTTAAGACCCTCAAATGTGCATTTCCACAAGCAACCGCGAGCCTCAGATAAGTGTTCATGCTCGCCTCAGAATCAAAAGAGATCACTCGACCAACCGGGATGTGGCAGCTCGTGTGTTCGATACTTCGGCGAGGCCAGCTGAACAGGGAGGTCCTGGGCGCATCACCAGCGGTACATACAGTGTATTTATACCGTGCGCTTGCTGGGGTCAGTGTTCTTGTGCTTGCGCTTGCGCTTGTGATCTGACTGGGGCGCCACATATTCTCACAGCCCACACTGTTCTGTTCACCTCAATTTTTTGTGTTCAGTGTTCATTATGCCCTTCCCTTGTCTTCGCTGCCCGTGTAGCCTTCGTGCTGGGGCGTAAACCCTTCGCACCCTGCCACCGATTAACACAGCCATCTTGACATCACACGTGGGGAAACAAACGCGAAATACATGCTGACCAGCGGGCACCGAGGAAACCCGCGAGCGAACAGTAGAGACTCCAGCGTGCCCGCCATGGCCCACCGCGCCCCCAGCGCCGCCAACTGCCAACGCCACATGTACAGGCACGACTCCGGGATCCCCGGTGATCGCGAACGAGCCGATCGAACTCCTCGAGATTGCGCAGTTCCACAGACACGCGACATCTAGCTACCACTGGCCCTCCGGCTGCCACGATTGACGCGGGAGTGAATGAGACCGGGCACACGACATCGCCCACGTGTCGACATCACTACGCCCGTACCACACGGCGCCGGGACTGAGCATGGGCTGTGGAACGGCGCGATAAGCACGGCTGCCCGCCGAGACCCACCGAAAGACGTGCCACAAAGGTTGCGAATTAATCGTACCCTCCTTGGGGGTGTCGGGATCCACGCCGAGCATGCACAGCGGGTCCAGCGCAGGATTGAAATTCCCAGGTTGCTGCATGCACACCATGGCGAGATCCACGCGCGTGCGGAGGTCCGCGTCGGCGTTGATGGCATTCTTGACCGCAGCTCGGTTCAGGAACTCCAGCCGGACCGAGACCTCGTTGGCATGCAGCAGCACTAATCGGGTCATTCAAGATCACCTGTCCTCCGTCAGGGAGGTCGGAACGTGGGGGCACGCCGTTTGAGGAACCGTCAACCATGCTGTCGGTGAGGCAACGCGCGCTTACCAGGCAAGGAAGAGACAAAGGAAACAAAACAAGAAAGACTGCCATGGGAACGGCACCTTGGGAGGGATCACAAGCAGGGTATGCGCGAATGATGCAGCTACGCTGCGGGGCGGCACATATATGTTCACAGCGCCTGGCAAGCCAGGCGCCTCACAGACCATGCGTGTTGAACTAGCGAAGGCCCTGTGATGTCATACCGCAGCGGGTTATCGCGGGAGCGGGAACCCGGACAGTTTCGATCGTCCTGGATGTGGTTGCTAAGGGCTTGGTTGCTAAGAAACGGCTGGAACTAGTGATGCCCTCGTGATGAGAACCAGATTTTTACTCGCCGTGAGCCGTAGCTACGCGTAGGCAGGCCGGTCGAAGCCATGCTCAGCGGAAGTGTCTTACAGGGTGTTGCTATTTGCTAGTTATGCCATGGCATGCCAGTAGCACATCCGACGCACTACCTCACAACTCAGCGGAACACTTTTGTGTATATTACAGAGTGTGCGTGTGTGTATGTGTGTTACAGAGTGTCGTTATGCGCTGTACGTGTGTGTGTAAGCCGGCCGCATGCCACACACTGAACCGCCAGAATATGCTTCGGCTTCTGTCAGGTCACAGCGTTGCCAATTGTTTGTTTTCAGCTCCTCACAATCAACTTCTCTTCGCGGAAAGTGTGGCGCGGAGCCAGAGTCTGCATTTCGTCAGCTGATACATCGGCCATCCGTTGCAGTCGTTGGAAGGCCTAGGTAGTGGGTACAAGCTCAGCTGCATGTCGGTGTGATTCCTGGGTTAAACGTCTGCCTATGAAACACAGCACAGTCGTGTAGCGTGCCGACATGAAGGACCCTGTTCGCAATGATGAAGGCACACGCGTCACGGCGGGGCGGTCATGATCGTGATTGCTGTGGCCGAATGGAGGAAGTAGAGATTACTCTAGCTAGACCTAGGATGCTGGTGCCGGGTCATTAGACAACAGTGACATACCCACGCACACATATCTCAAGCGCCATGGCTGAACAACGAGTCCCTATCGCCAGGCTCAACAATGCGCGATTCAGTTTGCCCCTGTGAGGAGTGAAGCACCAGAACAGGGACATGAACGGTTTCATAATGCAGTAAATTTCTCAGTTTCCTTCATGCATCTATCACAAACGGGACGCCTAGCTTTTGTACACAGGTCTGCCATGTGACCACGAACATGGTCGTCACTATGTCGCTCATTCTTTTCGTCGGGGGGCACAAGAGTGGGCAATTGTCACAGAATCGTGGTTTCGTTTAGCGTCTGTCGCACGCTGTTGTTTTTTTGGCGCGCTTCTACAGGTCCAGGCTACTTCGATACAGATCCTTTGGTTGATGGATCTCAGAGGATCCTTCGTGGTGTATGTACGCCCAGGGGACCTTTGATGTCGAGGGACAATAAATTGTGTGTGTTACATGGTGGTGATGTGTGCTAGTCATGCTAGTAGCACATCCAACGCACCACCTCACAACTCAGCGACCGGGGGGACTCTGCCCGTCAATCAATTGTGTGTGGTTACATAGTGTCGGTCTGCGCCAGTCACGCCAGTAGCACATCCGACGCCCGCCAATCAATTGTGTGGTGTTATATGGTGGTGTTATGTGGCTGTCATGCTATAGTAGCACATCCGACGCTAGTAGCACATCCGACGCACTACCTCACAACTCAGCTGAGCTCAGCAACCGGGCGGACTCTGCCCGCCACGGCTGCCTTTCCGGACACCAGTCATGATCTGCAAGCCCATCCTGAACAACAGCGCGTTGCCTCTACACAAACCTACACTCAGTTCTCTTTTCACATTGGTGATGTACTGCGCCCGATCCTGTATACCACACTCAACAGCAATATCAGCCAGATTCAGATGCGAAAATGCACCCTTGCTCAACCTGCCGAATGTCTCATGCGAAAACGCAACAAAGTCGTACGCATGCGGATTATAGCGACGATACGCAACCTCCTTCTGGCTATCTCGCTCCGCCGCCGCAGCGCCATTCCCACGGGCTGCCGCTCTGCGATACGTCTGCACCACAGGATCAATCACAGACACATCCGCAAAGAGGAGTTCACCGCAGGGCAGAACATACAAGATATCCCCGATCTAGTCTGCCTCCTGCACCACACCTGCGACTCCGTCGGCACATCCGCCTGCGCATCTTCCTCGTGCTGCACCCCACCCTGCCCTGCCCGGCCCAGACCCACTTTTGAACTGTTTGCTCGCTTTGACTGCTCTTTGCTTGCTTTTCACTCACTCTTGCTCGCGTCTCTCGCGGGGCGCGCGTCGCGCACGATAAGCACACTCTTTGATTCCCTGCGTATCGTAGCCCGCCGATACACAACAGCAATGCAATTCATCGTATCGCATGTATCTGATACAGGCGGTCGTCACATGTGAAAAATAATCGGCATCCTCCGCTTCAGGCACCAAACTCCACACATTTCCACTTGGCCTGCCTCGATACACAAAACTCAAAATCTCCAAAAATCAATAGAATTCCGGTGTTCTGAAAAGCTAATCGCGTTTTAAGTTAAATGATAGCTATGGCATACACTGCTGGTTGGAAGGCGTTCTTGCATTCTGAAAGCAATTACACGAGACTGATTCTTGATCTCTGATGACCAACAGTTCTAAGATATCAACAAGGGTAGTAGTCCATTTGGCGTTTCAACGCGACATGCTGCTTGGTGATCATCTCGGCACTGCTGGCATGCGCGCTGAACATGAGAGTGTGGTTGTTGCTTGATGGGCTATCTAACGCACGGTGGTGGTGATTGTATCTCAGAGCTGTGTTTTGGTGCGAATGCATCGCTGTGATGTGTGGCAAGATTTTTTCGCAAGCCACCACAGAGCGGTGGCTTGGATGGGGTTGCAGTTATGCACGTCTCAGCGACGTTGCATGTACTTGCGTTCTACTTCTGAGCACGCTGTGTTGATTCTTGTGCCACATAGATGCTTATGGCCAGTGCAAATGAACATCTCCTAGGATTGTTGCCAAAAAAAATCGGCTAGGTTCTTTGCCAAGAAAAGAGGCGGACCTGGCCCAAACAATTGCATTTGCCCGAAACCGTTCTTAGTCTCCAATTCGAACTCAAGATGAAACCGGTGCAGCCTGAAGTGCCTTTGCTGCACGATGGACCCAAAACTTGCATCATGAGTCAAGAGTGTGATATAGTGACCAGGAGTAGTCAACCATGGATTAGGGCTGCTGCTGGGTACAATACAACCGTTATGGTCCCTTGAGCGATTTCAAGTTTTCAAGAACCACTCATACACAGATATGAAGTACATGAATGTTTTTCAACGTATGCATGTGTGTATATTGCAAAGATGTGCCTGCGTGTGTGAGCATCAATCTGTCGTTGAACCGGTATTGCATATCCATGCCTCCCACGTTGACATGTGCACTTCCGGAGATTCGTGTGCCAGTTTGTTCACTGCTTCGTTTTCGTGAAGGCTGCCTAGGTACTGCTTCTGTATATATCGATGAATTGCCATTTGGTGCTGTTATTCCGCACTTGTGTATGTTCGCTGTTACAAACCTTGTCTCTACTTTTTTATCCAATGCGCACATATGCAGGTCATCGCAATGCATGATGACGAGGCTTCATGCGATGCAGCAGTGGTTGCCAGTGTTCTCCCAGTGGGCCTTCCGTGGCTAGACTACAGCATGCAATTGCTGCCTGCCGGCTTCACTAACACCAGCGGAAATTTGTGCAATGTCAAGGCATGCGCAGTGTGCAAAAGGGCTGTACTGAGCTGTGCCATTGAGTCTGGCTCGCATTCTTTGTGGTGCACGTACGGAAATCCCATGTTTGATTTTGTCTGCATGCCAGTCCACCAGAAGCTTTAATTGTCATCAGCATCCAGGCAACAGGTATAGCAGATGATCCGGCATGGCAAGTATCGTTGTTGCGATTGTGTGCACGAGGCTCAATGCTTTTGCCTTCAAGTGGCTTTGGTCTTGCGGAAATCCAAGCACATCTGCAGGTTTGCAGATCTGGCTCCAAGTCTGGGCGAGCATCCTCGTATGCGACGTGCAAGGCAGCTCCATGGGAAGCCATTGGCCGTCACATCATGTGACTCCCACCAGAAGAGTCCATACACATGCAATCGCCACATGTCACGTCTGGAGGAACAAAATGTGTGTAATAGTATTACAGGTACTGTC
>JALKAD010000153.1:560573-571170 GCA_024500015.1 Ulva compressa | reverse complement strand
AGGCAATGCATGCGTGCAAATGCAAAGGCGAATGGCAGTGACGCCGAATAGACTAGCGTGTTTAGGATTGCTGTGAGCAATGCCTGACAGAGTTTGGCGCGAAATCCCTATTTTTTGGTTGTTTGTTTTTGGCATTTTTGGTTTGAAAATTCCCTAAAAAAACAACTTGCACTGCCGAACAGCTGCATGTTGGAGGTACACTGGATGCTGATGTTTACAGAACTAACATCGCACTTTTGTGGTCGGTGGTGTGTACAAGCTGTCATCCACAATGCGTGCGAAGATGTCGAGACGTGCTTCGCAAACATCGAGGGCTGGAACGGCTTCGACATTGCATGTTCGTTGCCTGCTCGGCGACTTATCCATCCTGTTGCTTACGGTTGCACGTTCGTGGCTGATGCATATAAATACCATGGCCAGCCTGAGTCAGGCTATAGCTAGCTATCTCAGAGATACAGGCCCACACAGGAGCTATCTCAGAGATACAGGCCCGGCCTGTATGGGGCCTGTATGGGGCCCACACAGCCGCCTCCAGGCCCACATGCGGATTTTCGGGGTCTCCGTCCAGTAAATCGATTTACTGATATCGAGCACTGCATGGCATCAGTCGTGATATGTCACGTGCGCGGGCACATGCCTGTCAAAAGCAACAGTGCCTTGCAAGGCCTTGGGCCCGCGCAATTTAACAGTATGGCGTCTATAGCTAGCATGCCGTATTAATTGCAAACCTTCGACGAAAGGCGTCCGCGGAGCGGACAAGAACATTGTTGTTGGGTCCGACGAATGGAAGATGGTGTGACATGGACAATATTTTGTTTGCGCTTTGGAGTCGGCCAAAGAAGACGATTTCGGACCGGACACCAAAATTGTTTGAATGTGGCTTCGGCGAATTCACCTGGGCCTGTCGACAAGGACATCAGCGCGAGTTTTCGCAGCAGCCAGCTTCGATCTGCCAAATTTGAGCCCGCCAGCACATGCCACATGTGGCCACCAGCGGACAGGACAACATTTGGGAAAAGCAGAGGATCCGACGAATCACACGGCCCGGACGCCGGACAAAGGTTGGCGTTTTTGGCATTCTTTCGACGAATGGGTGCGACTGGCCCGGACGCCGGACAAAAGCCTTTTGTCCGACGAATAAACGCCTCCACAGAGGACGTCGTCGAAGGTTTGCAATTACTACGGGTACATGCGTACTGACGCGATACCCATGGTTGCACCTGAAAAGACACTCAAAACACTCAATCATGTTCAGTGCTGCAGACAACCAAACTCGTGCACTAGGGGCGGCAATCATGCAACTCGTCAGATGTACCTTATATGCACCCTATGCACGGGGTGAAGGTATATGTTTACACGGAGATCAACACAAGAGCCCGCGGCCGGCAGCGAAGGCAACATTAGGCAAAGTGAAGGCATGTGCGATCATACTTTATGAAGCTTCATGAAAGCGTTTCAGAAAAGGATAAAGATCTTGTAAGCTTGAGAGTAGTAGCATCATGGGCCCTCTAATTATCAGTTCCTGGTGCACCATGCCACAGACCAAACCTGTTGACGCTCGAAAGCGTTCCCAGGCATGGCTCCGTCCATGCTCTGGCCATGGCGGTCATGTTCCAACCGGTCATGTTTGTGCACAATCACCACAATTGTTGTGGCTACTGAGTGGCTATTGGGTGTCTACTGGTGGCTACCGGGTAGCTACTTGTGCGCAATGTTGTTCACACCAAGCTTGACGTGGTCATAGTAGAGGCGTGCAAACGCCACACGACAACCCAAATTCACTGCAACTTCCAGCGCTGCAGCGACATTCTCCGTGTAAAAGTTCAGTCCATGAAACAGTCCTGAGTCCAGTCCATGAAACAGTCGACGTCCCGAGTCACTCCTGCAGGATCCTGACGTGCAAAGTACTCGAGATACGTTACAGGGATATGCAAAGTACTTGCTATGGCGGCGCGTTGGACCGCGCGACAAGTGCGAGCCGCAGGCACAGCTTTGCAAAAAAGACAAAACAAAACAAAACAAACAAAACAAACAAAACAAAACAAAACAAAAACAAAACAAACAAAACAAACAAAACAAAACACAAAACAAAACAAAACAAAACAAAACACAACAAAACAAAACAAAACAAACAAAACAAACAACAAGCACAAAACAAAAAACAACAAAAGAGAGGGGGGGGGGGGGGGGGGGGGGATATCGGTATGACGCCAGACCCGATCGGGCATCGGCCACAGCACCCGGACCCCTGTGGGTAGGCCACCCGAACCTAGGCTGTAGGGGCGGACAAGAGGGAAGACTCAGTTTCAGAGAGTACAAATGAGGCAATAGGGGGCAGGGGGTTAAGAATAGGGTCACCCTTCAAGATAAATTTGCGACAGCATCGATACAGCCCTGCTACACCATCTATGCAGCGTTGCATCACAGCATCGATCCGGCAGGGGAGAGGAAGATCCGGATGTTGCTGCACATGAACGTTACAAACCCTCCGAGAGTCTGAGGCCCGGCCGTGGCCAAGCATGATGCGGTACAGCATGCAGATGTGGTGGCCTCACGTGCGCACACCGGTGGTGGCCTCACGTGCGCACACCTGTGGAGCGGCTTGGGCTAATGGCTGTTGTGTGAGCCCCTCAGACACCAGCATGCATGTGTTACACAGTGATAGATCTAGGACCCAGCAGCGCCGAGGCAACAGACAAGGCAACACGCAAACAGCATGCATGTGTAGGATAGTTACTAGACTGACCTGCTTATGACTAGACGAGCATGCTTGCAAGACATGTCTAGTCATTGGAGCACTAGAAGGTGCAGCACTGTCATCAGTATTTGGAGTGCATGTTATGTAAATCATTACAACCCAGTCTGCGGCGGCCCATGTAGATAGCCGCCATGTCTGTGGAGACTTCGCAGTCCATTTGACTTGACTTGACTGTGGTAGGCTGGCACATGCAGGGTGGACCTGGGTGCATATAAGCACTTTGCCAGGTGCTGGATGCTAGGTCCAGTACGGGGAGCCACGCGTATTCACAATACGCTTTCACAGGCTTGCTTACGCTACAGCGCTGTTATACCATGCGCACACCGGTTTTACTACAATGGCCTAATCGGCTACGGACCCAGCAGCGCCGAGGCAACAGACCAGTCAACTGCAAACAGACAAACCATCACACCCACGGCCACCCCCAACCCATCCACACTCAGTCCGTCAAATGAACACTAATACCCGCACAACTGCACACCGCCTCACATGGACTGCGCGATGCTGCGCTCGCTTAGTGTGCTCTGTATGTGCGCTGCCGGTTTGTTTCCGTACTACTATGGTATGAAGCGGTCCGTGATGATGCAGACGGTGTCCGTACTGTGATTAACCGTTTTGTTCCCTGCTTCCTTCCATCAGCGCTGCTGGGGCCTTGATCTATTGCAGTGTACGGAACACACAGCCTCAAACGCATGCTACTAGTAACCCAGGCTCGCGGTTGCGATTGCAGCCCCCAGTCAATTGCAATGTGTTACACAGTGATAGATCTAGGACCCAGCAGCGCCGAGGCGACAGTCAATGTGCAGTGTGACGGAACCGGTGTACTGCAAGCCGAACCGGGGATGCTGCTGCACCTGGCGTGCTGTACCATCGAGTCCTCTGCGCACTACGGCAACCATGCTGGATTGCAGTACTACCACCAGACACTTTCTGGCAGCAGAGTTGTAGCATGCCACAATCCTAACACATTCCGATGCACCGCGAGCTCAGCTGCAGCTCACGGGATAGGTAGCATGCATAAAAGTGTCTGCACGATGCCATCATGATGCATGACTCATATGCGTCAAACGAACCTGACCATTGTTGCCCGAAAACAATGCCCGAGAGGTGACTCTGCTTAACGTCCGTGTCATTGCAAAGTAGTAGAGGGGGGGGTGGTTCCAATGGGCAATGAACACATGCACAGTACAATGAACACAGTCATCTTGTACAAACTAGCACCATCCTAGGCTATTTCCCCTAGCTCTGTCCAAGCCAGAGCCTCAGGCGAGGGCCTCGGACACGTTCCTCGGCCACATCCACGAGTGCACGCACACTACTAGTAGCATTCTGAATTCTTTCGATTTCAATTGACTTTCAAGTCTAGGAAGTTTTGGCAGTGTATGCTCCAAGAGAAGCTACAATGTGCACGTGCAGGCAGTGTTACATGCACAGAACTAGCATGCTTAGTCAGAGAAGATGTTGCAGTTTTTTAAAATGGTTCATGCATATTCATTTGACTGCAATCATGTAAATCTATCCACATGCCCTAGTGCTATGGCCATCCGTTGGTCACAGCAGCGCAGCACCGTGCCGTGACCGTAGCGACTGCAAATCAAGCGCTAAGGCCAAGAGGATCAACTCTGTTCGTGCAGATCAGACTTAAAAGTAATAGTAGTAGTAGTTGTCTGGCGGGTTGAACCTCTCAGGCCGGCCTGGGGCGGGCGGGAGGGAACCTGAGCGTCCAGGAGGTGAGCTGCTGCGGCCACGAACAGGGCGTGTCGGAGCCGGTGTTGAAGGACGGGCCGGCACGGCGGGCCCGGGACGCACTGGGGGAGAACGGCTGCCGGGTTCGGAGGGGGGGCGGGGCCGGCCCGGCGCAGGGGGAGAGAAAGGCGGGAATGGTGGGAAGACGTTCTCGCCACAGATGCGGCCTGGGCGGCATTCAGCTCCGAAAAAGCACGTGGATCCGCAGCACCTATCACCTGGTGTGGACCCGCATGCCTCACAAGTGCCTCCCCGGGCCCTGCCTCCACGTGGGGTACACTGGGAGCCAGTGCCGCAGAATTCGCCAGGGCAGCACGGCCTTCCTGCGAATCCGCAGGCCTCGCACGCTCCACCATTGCACGTTGCGAAGAGGTCGCAAACGTCGCCTGTGCAGCAAGGAGCTCCCGGAAACCCGCAAGGCTCACATATGTTGTTGGTGCATTCTGCGCCGGGAAGGCATGGTGCATTCTGCCCCAGGACCCCATCATCGGGGCAACATGAAAGGCCAGGAAATCCGCAATCTGCAGGCCAGGCCAACGCTCGCGCTATTTGCTCATATATACACAGCCGCAGGAATCACAGCAATGGTGAAACGGTCTAATAGTAGTTTAGAATTAGATTGGGGGCAGTTTGCATGCAGATTAGGACAGAACCTGGAAAGGGTGGTGGCGGTGGAATGGTGCACTCGCCGTTGCTGCAAATCCCAAATGCGCAGAACTCCCCATCGCAGCATGGCAGGAACGGCTCTCCACAAACTGCATCAACACTTGAGATCAGGCATGAATGGAAGGTTCCCGGTCTTCAGCTCACCGATGAGGAACCACTGCGCGAGGACCCTGGTGATGCTGCGTGCGCATAGCATTTCCGTGAACGCCACATTTCACACAGGGCTCAAGCGGCATTGGCAGGTGCTATCACCCCCAGGCCTGGCTCGGAGTGCGAGGCGGATAGCCTAACCTGGATGTGACCGATCAGGCATCAACAAACGACCATTGCGGTAACAGCAGATAAACTTCACTGGTGGACATCATACAAACGCCAAAATACATTGATTGTGCAGAGCAGCTGGCTCCTGATAGTGTAGCTCATCGCACCGCTCACAGCACTGTGTGACCTCCATTCAACAAACACAACTTGCAACATACCTGTCTTGCACCTGGTTACCACGGCTGCGTGTGTCCCAACTTTACAGATCAGACGTGTGAAATGAACCATGCGACGTGGCTATGTGCGTGGCCATATTCACGGGGTTCACGTGAATTGTGGCAGGTGTGGGTTTGAAAGAGGACAGAGTGCACAGCGCCGTATGCGGACTATGACCAGCGTGTGGTGAAGCTGGCGCACCTGGTGGCGGCGGGAAGCTGCATGTGATGTCTGGCAAGCACTCAGACGCCTCGATCTCGCATGTCGCTCCCGCACAGCACCTTTCCCCCGGAACGCCACAGAGATCGCACGTGCCCGACAGACATTCAGCGAAATCGACGCACGACCCGTCCTCGCAGCATGGATTTCCCGGAAAGCCACAGGATTCGCACATGCCCGACAGACATTCAGCGAATTCGGAGCACGACCCGTCCTCGCAGCATGGTAGGCCAGGGAATCCGCAGTCTGCACAGACACAAACATGCTTTCAGAATACGGGAATGCACAAGCACATGCGCCTTCATCACCCACCACCCACATGCGGACCCACGCACTGTCGCAGTGGGCGTTAGATGGCTGTGAAAACGGGTTAACCATGCCCCTCTCTGTGTTACCCGGTGAAAGATCGAGGAACAACACAAACTGGACAATGTAGATAATCGTACGCACGATGCGTTGAGCCTGCACAGAGGACTTTGTACCAGCAGTGCTTGGATTTCGACCTTTGACCATACGGTCTTACCGAGCAGGTTGGACTAGAGCCGCCACCCACAGATCTAGTCGACGCAATGTAACAAAGGTGAATACCTTGTACTGCCTTTAACAACTGTTGAGCTGATGGACCTGCGCTCCCACTGGCAGAAGCAGACTATCAAAAGACTGGTAATCACATGAAACTGATCGGCGCCTGCCGGCCGCGGAGGGGCCCGGCGCCTGCAGCTGCTGCCTGTGTGTGGCGTGTACGTGGGCTGTGCGATGCTGCGCTCGCTTCGTGCGTCATTCATGTGTGTCTGTGCTTTCGTTCCGGCACCGGTCCATGTTAGCGTTTGCTCGTGCGGATGGTGGCCTTGCAAGGTGGCCTTCCAATTGGGGCTTGTGATGGTTTGTCTGTTTGCCTGTTGCCTCGGCGCTGCTGAGGCCTACATCTATCACAGTGCAACACACTGAGTGGAGCACATGAAACGTTGATAACGTACCTGGTGGCCCGTAAAACTCATAGGAGCTGGGGTCAAGAACACACAGGTTGTCCGCGTTGCAGGTGGGTGCGTCGACGTCGCTAGGAAAGAAGAAGTCTCTGCAGGTGCCTCCGGCACAGCATCTGTCGCGCTGGCCCCCGCACGGCGCGCATTTTCCACCAACACAGGTGGAGAACTGATCGCAGCTGCTGCCATCGCAGCACGGCCTGTTAGTGACGCCGCACGCTGCACATGTACACACATTGGAACCCACAGCTGCAGGGCGATGTCCCCCACAAGGCATATACAGCAACAAGATTCGGCATCCCGTTCGTGCCCCGGGGAGCTAACCAATGAAAAGTCGTGACCCGCCTTGCCATACAATGCCGGCATGCCACGTTCAAAGTGTGCTAACGGGACAGCTGCAGCAACATGAGCTGTAAACTCATGATTGGCATGTAACTCAGTTGACCTGACCGAGCCGAGACGTCCCCAGCTGCTGAGGACGCGCTGACGTGTAGCAGTCATGCGCTGATCTGACAGCAGGCGAGCCAGTGTGGTGCATGACGGTAACAACACGATATTAACTGTAATATTGGAATGCTGTGGGCGTTTCACCTGGAAAGGGTGGAGGGATGGGCGGCGGGAGGCCGCCGGGCTGCAAAATGACGTCTGCAGAAGTTGTCCGGATTTGCAGGTAGACGAGGAGCCCTACGGAAAGCATGGCACGCAGCGCACGCAGCTGCAGGCCCCGCTGGCTTTTAGGCATCATGGCAGCACCCTACATGCATGTGCAACCTGAGCTGCTGTTGAACAGCACCTGTGGACAGTCCATGCACACATGTACACTTCCCAGAAGGCACAGGTGCACGACCAAACGCGCTTGACGGCAGTGGGGGTGTGAACAGCCGTCATTGCCCTTCTGGACAGACGCCAAGCCAGTGGCACGCGCAGCAATACCATGGCCACGCACAGCGCCCTCTCTGGTTCCCATGGTTCGAATGATCCATCGTGGACATGTGCATAACGTTTCCAATCATTTGTGACCGGTGCAGGCGCTACGGGCTGCAGGTGCAGGTGCATACTGCTGAAAACTTTAAAATTGAATACTCTATCTCCACACACCAGCAGCTCATGTTCTGATTCTCGGACGTGCCAACGTCCACACCAAAAAAGGGGTCGAAATACCAATCGGGCATCACGGCATCTAGATCTGTGAAAACCCCCCACCCGGGGATCGGCCACAGCGGTCACGACCCCACCGGACAGGGGATCAGAGGGAACATGCGCAGGCTGGAGCAACTAGTGCTACTAGCACACCCAGTAATCACACAACCAGGACGACCACACACGCAGACGCACCTGCAGCCACAAAGCAGGCACAGCCACATACGCAGATCTTCTCTCTAAACGAGGACTGGGCAGATCTTCTCTCTGAACGAGGACAACCCGGGATAGCGTGCACGCCACGAAGACAGCCACGAGACGAGTGCAGAAGCCATGGCCACTAGAGACGAGTGCAGAAGCCATGGCCACTAGCGGGCTGGGTGACACAGGACACATATGCATGCCAGCAGAGCTCTCGAGCAGCCGCAGGATCGATGCAGGATATCCATTCGATTTCCATCAGGAAAGGAACAAAGTCAGGAAAGGAACGAAGTTCGCAACGCATTGGATACAGCACTGTAATCATACATATGTACATGTTCCAGGTATGCAAACTGGACCAAACATGTGTCATGTGCACAAGCTGGTGATGCATCATATGGAACTACATTGTAGTATGTGGTACATCCTTGCTACCTTGTGCCAGAGAACAGTGTACATGTACATGTGCATGTGCCACAGTTTCAGCCACTCTGTGCCAGCCTGCTGATTAGTTGCAGGCGCACAGAGTGCATCATGATCAAACGGGTTGATTTCGAGATGAGGCAATGCTACCTGCGTTGTATGCTGCACGGGGCCACGCCCGGACGGTGTCGGCAGCAACCACCTCATGAAACCTTATGCAAATGCATGTTGGCACCCGATTGGCAATTGCTTCGTAGGAAAAGTGAAGTTGATCATGATGGACTAGCTTGAGTACTCGGAGTGCATGCAACATGTACAGTGGCGTGCGTGAAAGTTCCAAGTTGCCATGGACGCGCGTGCACGTAACACACGTGCACCGTGCCAATGTGTACTTTGACCCTCACCGAGGCAGTCGCGCGCTCCCGAATGTCTAGCATGCACCCAGCCGTGCGGCCAGGCTGTTGTACAGCAGGAAGTCTTTGCGAGCCACAGGCGCGGCTGTGTGCCTCTGCAGATCTAGAGCAGCAGGAAGCGACTGCGCATGCACACGCACGCACTTGCACGGCTTCGCGCAACTCCGGATCCCGCCATTGTCGTTGTCGACATTTTTTGCGCAGCGTCACTTGAAGCAGCTGGTCACAGACCTGTCTACCCAGCAGCAAGCCAGAAAGCACACCTTGCTATTGCTATGATAACTGGTAGCGCCGCGACCCTTGCGACGCTGCTATCTGTCTGGATCCTATGGAGTGCGTTGTCGTCTGGACTTGAGATGGCCCGGGCGCAATATGAATGTCACGCAGCATGCAGCTGCAGAGCAGGTCGACCGCTTGTTCGGTGACTGACTCGAATTCGCCAAAGTTGGGCACTGACGGTGTGTATAACGTGCATATGCGAAAATGGTCTGGACCAGCGGCCGACCGATGCGTATACCTGCCCGACGCGACGGCCGGCCTTGGTGCTGCGAAAGGGTGCTTTAAAAAATTTTGTATGCATCCCGATCCTGAGGTCACCAACGCCACGTTTGCAGTCCGCATGCAAGTGGCGAGGCGGCAGCCTCTGAATCAGCCTCGTTCCTGTCCATAGAAGCAGTAATTTTTGCAGCTGGGGATACGCAGCTGCACCGGTTGCGCCCGTCAATGCTCGCGGCATGTGTAGTGACTGCACCCGGCTTTTACCGGTACAATTGGGACCGCATGCGCGTGCTCCCGCTCTTTGACGTCACGGTGCACGTGACCAACGGTCTGCCTCGGCATGCTTGGGCCATGAAAATGACGAAAAAGCCGCATCTGTGCACCGGTATACTGCAAAGTCAGCACAGATCAGGATTTCGAGTATCGCACACAATCTTCGATGGCCAGAGGAGCACATGTATGATCCTTGGCCTTCTCTGTCCGGGGCCCGGGGCCATTCCCGACCTCAACGTCAATGCATAATATCGCAAAGCAGGCGTGAAGTGTGGAACAACAACTGGGACAGACCTCTAGATTTGATGCCCGAAGCCGCCGGAGGGTGTGAATTCTGGCCTCTGCCGGCAGTCGCACGCAATTCCAGCTGATCAGGACGTACTAGTCAGATGTGACTGTGCGCGGGATGATATCGATGCATATTCACAGATATGTATCTGGGCTGTGAATTGATCATGCCGCGTCAATCATACCGTTTTCCCCATGGCCAGGTCCATTCCATAATTAAGCGCGCTCGCTGTAGAATTTTGCAAGTAGAGGCCGTCGCGGTTCGCGTCCGTGCATCGTGATTCATGATGTCTCAGCGGACGCCGCTGGAACCGAGATCTGTATGTCGCAGTACACGTGTGGAGGACCACGGACAACTCTGCAATTGACGCGGCATGTGGTTGCCACCGCCGCAGAGCAGTGTGATTCCCTGCGAGCGGCTCAAGCTTGTTTTGACCAGTGCACAATTGTGTGTCATCATGGCGGGCGTAATTGTACCGGCGCATGTGGTTGCCACCGCGGGAACATTAAAT
>JALKAD010000153.1:541990-560473 GCA_024500015.1 Ulva compressa | reverse complement strand
AGGCTCTTGCCAGGCTCTTGCATGTATCTCCGTGTAATAAGCTCATGATCATGCAGGGTACTATGCTCACAACAACTATAAAGACCAACCACAACCCCATGCATACACACAGATCTCAGGATCCCCATATATATGGCCATATGGCCAGGCCCACAATCAAGACTGTATACATGGGCCTAACGCTTGAGAAAACGTTGAAGGAGCACAACATACCACTCTGAGCTATACTGGTAAGTGCGTGTAGCAAGCACTGCCACAGCCACCACTGCCACAGCCACCACTGCCTGCAGCTGCAGGCAGCTGCCAGACGTCGACGCTGGAGGTCGTGCCATGACTGATGGCACCAACAGCCAGACCAGGCTAGCTGTGCAGCAGCACAACTCCTCTGCATGGCATGTTTGGCTCGATGGGACGCACCTTTGCCGTATCAGCCCCTGCAGCTGGAATGTCAGCCGTATACGTATGCGACAGCGGGCGGGTCTGGGAGCTTGATCCTGGGTCTGAGAGTTCGACCAC
Organism: Ulva compressa; assembly: GCA_024500015.1. NCBI lineage: Eukaryota > Viridiplantae > Chlorophyta > Ulvophyceae > Ulvales > Ulvaceae > Ulva > Ulva compressa. Next base: position 559,957 of record JALKAD010000153.1, on the reverse strand, counting down.
TGGCAGCTGCAGCTGAAGCCTGAGTGTGCTTCCGGCGGGGCCGATCAGGCGCCACGTACACGTAAACGTAACACAATCCGTCTGATACGGACAGTCAGCAATGTCTGTAATGCAGGTCTATTTAGAATTTTGGATAGGTGGAGCACAAACGGTACCACAGATATCGCAGGCGCGATGGGAATGGCTTGCAAGGCGGTCGATGGTCTAGTTGCAATGGATCACGAAGATCACCGTCTCCTGTCTCAGGGCACAATATGATGAGATGGTGCGCTTTCCAGCAGCGAGGAAAGTTGTTCCAGTGCACGGTACGCACACAGCTGAGTCCTCTCCCGCAGGATCTCGTCAAGTCTCAAAGCGCTTGAGCAGCGACATCAGCAGAAGCCGTCCGCAACACGTGCACGTGTCCCAGCTGGACAACCAACGCCGACGCAGTGTTATGCATGCAAGACAGTCATGAATATTCCGTATGAGCATGACGCACGGCCTGACTCTGAGACATTAATGTAAATATTGGATCGATATTACGTGCAGTGGCATGGCCGGAGGTCGTTCGCGTCAGAACTGCTCGAACCTGGTGAGAACAGGGGCTGCCAACTCAACCTCCGGACATCATGTGTTACACAGCTCCTGCCTGAACGTCAGGCCCAGACAAGCTGCCACGTCTGTCGAGATGATGGCGCTTAACCGGCGCTTAGCTAAGCGCCGATGGCGCTTAAAATGGCGCTTAAAATGGCGCATGTCTGCTGCCCCTTTTTGGGCTCTTCGCTAAGCGCCATTTTTACGTAATACTGCAAGCGCCATTTAAGCGCCATGCAAGCGCCATCTAAGCGCCACTTAAGCGCCAACTAAGAGCCGTTTAACAGCCATGCTAGATGCATGGTGGCGTGTGGCGGATAGCTAGGCGCCAGTTAAGCGCCATTTAAGCGCCTGGCAAGCGCCATTGGCGCTTCGCGAAGCGCCACTGAAGCGCTTGCCGAAGCGCCACTTTGGCAATGAAAATTGTTTGAAGTTTTGATTTTGTCATTGTGTTTGTGTGCATGCTGTTGACGCTGCAGTGGCATGGCCTCAAGACAGCCGATCACTGCGCCAAGTACTGAACGTAGTTGACACAGGGAAAGGCTGTCGTGAGGCTGCCATGCCGCCGCAACGCCAACAACATGATTAGATTCATTACAAGCAAGGTGCATATGGTGCAGTGCGATGGCAGAGCTTCTGAGTTCAGTGTTCTGACCAGCTGCGGTCCAAGTTCCGCAAGTCTATTGTTGTTGCAGTTACTTATGGCATACACAGTCAATAACAACTCGAAAGATCGAGAGGCGGTGTATCAAGTGCTCGATACACGACAGGCTTGCTTGTGTCAGAGGTGGTCTGATCTGTTGGTGCACTGCCCATGGCAGAAGGGGTGTTGAATCAACACCGGGTGACTGGCAGCAGCCTGAAATAGTCTTATCAAGTAATTAGAGCTTCTTTTCATGCAACGTGATACAGGAATGGCGACTGATATCGCTGCAGTGCGGCTGGGCTGTATAATGGCAACTCTCGCTCCCTGCATCTGTTCAACATTGTTACGACCACGATTGATGTCGACATGCTTGCACGTATAAGTGACTGGTTCATGTTGTATTGAGCGTTGGCAGAGCACACATGTGAAATAATCACAGGCGGAAGTGCTACTCGACCGGTCGAACTCGAACTTCAAAATACACACAGCTCCTGTCAGACATGCAAGCAGCAACAGGTCACAATAACGCTGTTCGAAATCATTGTAGCTTGGTAGGCAGCGTTGCTGGCAGGGCGCATAGCTGAACATTGGTCCACGAGGCCGACCTGCATCGACTCGCTTTCAAGCTGCAATGTTGCGACCAAAGAGCATGCCTCGAGCATACCTTGGACATCGATATGTCCACATGCAGTCTCGATGTATACCTGATGTCAATTCTCACATACATATTCACGTTGATGCGTACATTGACCGGGATGTGATTGGCATCTGCACGAAGTCTCTTGCAGCGCGCACGTACAGTGTACAACACTAACACATGTGACACACAATAAGTATAGTGTATGTCTGAAAACATACATGGTGCGGTATCAATCAGCGTCACTTGCCCAGAGACGCGAAATGCCAGCGTCAACGGGTTGCCAGGTAAGTCTTGCATGCGGCCCGCACGCGTGTGTGTCTTGAAAAGGCACGCCTATTCTGGCCGTAAACGAGCTCCAAAAGCTTTTGGTTGCAGTGCCGTGGCGCTTAAGTTGGCTCTTAATGGGCGCTTAACCAAGCGCTGTTCAATTCGGCGCTTAGAATGGCGCTTCGGTGCCTAAGCGCCATTCTAAGCGCCAAAAAATGGCGCTTCGGTGCCTAAGCGCCATTCTAAGCGCCAAAAAATGGCGCTTAAAATGGCGCTTACAGAATGGCGCTTAGCTAAGCGCCATCGTCTGCACTGACGCACAAGTAGAAGCTGCAGCTTTCCACTTTGTTTTCCCAAATCTGGAAGGGCCTAGGCTGCTGCCTGTGTCACCAGACCCCAGCTGCAGCATCACTTGAAATTTGATGACACTCATGAAGAACCGCTGGGGGCGGGCGGTAGTGCGAGGTGTGGACGGTCGCTGTCTGCGGCTTTGGCGTGGCTGCCTCGGTGGTGGGGTGCGGGGGAGTGTTCGTGAGTGGCTGCGTGGGTGTGGTTGTGACGTCGACAGTTGTGTCAGTTCTGAGTTGTTGTGGATTTTCGCCTGGGATTGTTCCTTCTTGTTGCTGCCTGCTTGCGGGGTTTTGGTCGTCTGCTTTTCTGCTGTTGCTCTCGTTGCTGGACTCTTGCGTTCATCTCCGTGTAACACTCATTAAGACTATTTTATACCCTGCAAAATAAAATCCCCCCACATGCATGCCACCCGGCCAACCCACACACAAGCACACTGGCGGTGATGTGCGGCTGCGCGCCCGCCTGGACTGGTGGGGTCGGATCCGCGCCCGCCGGTGGGCCCGGTGCATGCTGACTGTGTGTTACACAGTGATAGATATAGGACCCAGCTGCAGCAGCGCCGAGGCAACAGACCAGGCAACACGCAAACAGACAGACATGCCACTGCACGCACCAAGGCTACTCTCCGCACGAGCAAATGCCAGAACGAAATCGTTCAAGCTTGCGCCGGCACGGAATCAAACATACATGTGTGCAGGCACACACACACACACACATACACACACAAACACCTCTGTAACCACACACACAAACACCGCAGGAACCGAGCGCAGTACCACCCAGTACCACACCGTCCCAGCGCACACCAAACACAGTCAGCATGCTCTGGGCCCACTGGTGGGCGCCATATCGACACTAGCAATCTACACGGGCGCGCAGCCGCCTAGCTGTGGCCCTGTCCAAGTTCGGGCAATTGCCGTCACGTTGACGGTCAACCCGAAGTTGTACTCACTGCCAACATCATGAGAATCTTGATCACAGTATGCACATGCTGCCAGTGCTGCCAGCGCTGCCCTTCAGTTGGTCAAGCTTGGCACGATGAAACCATTCAACCCGGAGAGCTGATCCGCAGAATGTGTTCCACACACAATGGTCACGTATGCAAAAACTGTCTTGCAGTATCCTGGACAGATGTTGAGCTGTAACAGTGAGCACGTAACATCGCGAAGGCACATACTAGTAGCAACAACGTCACAGAATCTAGGAGGTGCACAGCTGTGGCAGTGGCAGTACTAGTGCGGTGACACATGTCGGACATGAGACAATTTGTGGTCACAGTGAAGCGATCTCGGCGTTTTAGCGTGGTGGAAAACCCACCGGCGCCTCAGCAATGACCATTCCATGCTTGAAGCACTTCCCCCGCAGACAATACCATAACCAAGTTGCTGCTATGAGGTTGTTACAAAGTGAGCTGTCGAGACTACTGTAGCCCCCATGATAGTCCAGAACTGTACAACAACAAGTGAGCATATTTGCAGTGATTTGCAGGGCGCTCGCTCAGCGCTATGCACGTCATTCGAGGTCCACATGCGGTAATGCATTTTTACACAGACACAGCACACATGTTGCAAATCATTGAATGGAAAGGTTGTGGCACACCCAGGTGCAGAACAGAATGCCAGTGAGCGTGGCTGCGCACATGTCTCCTGCACAACACACGCCCACCACGCATGCACCGCCAACTGCCATATGTGTACAGGCCCGTTGCAAACACACCACAGTCATTATCTCATGTGCATCACTGCGACACAGCTACAGGGGCGCCTCAACCTCCATATAGTCGCTCATCTCCTGCCGCGGCCCGTACAATCTAAGCACAGTAGGCACGGAGGTATCACGAAAGGTAAAGGTGTGCGTGTACGTATACCACAGGTAGTCTACGTCATCTCTGTTCCCGAACTTTGTGATCGTCTTACTCCCCGAAGCAATCACATGCACCGTCTCGTCGTCTGTGTCCTCCAGTGGCGGACCGCTGTACCCATGCAGCTCCGCCAGGCTGCACGGGTGCTGCTGCACCTTCACACCCCCGTCAGGAAGCTCAATCTGGACCACACACATGCAGTACCCGAACGGCAGAAACAGCGACCGGTTCTCCCCAAGGTAGCACTTTGACTGGTACCAGTGCTCCTGGCAGACTGTCCAGAGCACCGTGTATTCGGTACCGTCGGCGCGCGTGCCGGTGTTGCCGTTCGGGGGGCAGCCGCTCAGCAGGCCCTTGACGTTAGCGCAGCCCATAAACGGTGAGTCAACCTCGACCTCTGCACTACGCTGGTGTTCGAAGCCGTCCACCGGCACAGTCTGGGGGTCTCGTGGGTCCGGGTCGTCGCAGCCACCCGTGCCGGTGCCCGGCCCACGGCAGACGAACAGATTCCGCCGGGTCTTGCAGTGGCCGCTGCAGCGGGTGTCGTATCCGGCGCCCGAGTCGCTCGTGCAGCTGATCATTGTGCACAGGGGACACGTGGAGTACTTTCTCGGCCGCCGGTTGCCGTGCAGCAGTGCGCGGCGGCCCCCCGCCCAGCTGTCGAGTGCCGCTTCCAGCGCCGCCTGCGCCTTCACACTGACGGCGCCTCCCACCACAGCATCGTCGGTTACGTACGGCAAAACCTCCCAGTCGCTGCCGCTGCCGTGTGTGTCGCCTGTTGTTTTGGGGGTGAGCCCCTCCGGCGCCCTCTGTTGGTGATCAGTGGTGCTGCGCAGTGCATTGGCGCAGTGCACTGTGATGAAGACCAGCAGCGCACAGAGGAGAGCTGGAAGGGAAGCGTGTGCGCTGGGTCGCCGTGGCGTCATGACGACGAGTGCTTACGACCTGTATGTGGAAATCGAATCCACTGTGTTGGCAGACAGGAACAGGGATCTCGGCTGAGAGCGGTTCCGTCCACCTGGGTTCGCACGCGCGGGCGGAATCGCCGTCTCGCCGCGGGTATATATAGACCGCTGAGGTTTCCAGCCGATGCCGCACGAGGAGGCTGCAGAAATCTTCGAGGCGCAGGTCGCGAACGGGTAGATCTCACTTGAGGTGCGGGAGCTCGAGCGAGGCTGCGTCGGAGATATGTTAACGTTGGACACGCAGTAGGCGGCGGAGTACGTGGGTTGCACCTGCATAAAACTTTTATTTATGTTGACAGGCATCATGTCGACCAGTTCCATGCCCCTTCTGCTGTGCTTCTGTTTGACCATGCGTAGTTTTGCAAATTGACAGCCTGAGGCCCGAGCTGCCTCCAAACTCTGGAATTGAATACAGCTTGGGAACGGTATGACAATCACTCTGCCAGCTCAGCACGCATTCAAGAAAAGGTTTGGCAGGCAGAAGGCAGGCTTATTAGCTAGAAGGTTGCAAGGCCAGGCCGGCAGACTAGTCCTCTTTTGGATGTACACAGCATGCAGCCAATTCCCAGACCTATAGCTAGCTATTTAGGCAGCTGCATGGGAAGTGGCCACTGCCATTGTGCTCAGTCATCACTGTCAAACTCATCAGTCATCACCAGCACAAGGCAGTATGTGTACTCTCAATTGGTATGTGAACATCTGCATTCGTTGCCAGCTGCATCAGATGTGCATGCATTGCAATATTATTATTATTAATGCATCAACTCACCAGCACCAATGCCATGCATGTAGCCAATGAGGCTGCAGAGACATGCTCTAGGCAGGTAGAAACAGTGGCAGAGCCTGAGAGGAGAAACAGCATGAACAGTGCCACAGCCTGCTCTCATAGCCATCAGACACCAGCTCCGGGAGCTCAGCTGGTGCATTTTGGGCCTGGCATGCTTCATTTTCTTTGGTGTGTACAGGCCTATACTACCTAGGGGTGCGAGAGCCGGCTGAGAGCCGGCTGAGAGCCGGCTGGTCGTTTGACACAGCTGCAGCCCATGGTCGTTTGGCAATGGCAACCCACCATCAGTGACACCGTGGTCATGACAATGCATGCACATATACAAAGCCTCCACATGACATGTACAGCAGCCCTGCTCGCTAGCAGGGACAGTGCCACTACCATGCCATGGACGTGCCACTCGTCAGTGAGTGATCACCAGATTGTGCATTGACATGGCAAGACATACCCTGGTCTGTTGTCTATGCACAACTCTGATGACTTGAAGGGGACTGCATGTGTCCCTGCTATCACTAGTACTGCCATGGGATCAGTCATGCGCTGCAGCTATAGCGCCACTGGACGTCAATGGGCGCACTCCAGCTCCCGTCATAACAACAGTATTGCAGCACTTTGAACGTAGAAGGCGAGGAACGAACCTCAACCTACAACTTCTTGTCTTAAGATGGGCTGAAAACGCCGACAGCTGACCGATCGCGGCGGTTGTACCTGACAACCTGAGTACAACTAAACATGTACAGCGATGGCACATGCACCGAGTATCCTGATTGCGATAGGCTCCGTCCTATGTACAGGGCGTACGCGTAACGCTGATATCGATATCGATCATGAGCTTGCAATTGCGATCGGGCGTCAGTGGGAATCCGTGGCCGCGCGCGTCTCGACGAGGCAAGCCATGCTCGATATCTCGAGCATGTGCACAAGCGAGACGATGTGTCGCTTGCAAATTTAAAGGCCACGTAGTCCCAAAATGCACACCATGATGAGGCCTCACGCCATCTGCAGTTTTGTGGGCCCCTGCGCAGTTTTGTGGGCCCCTGCGCGGTTTTGTGGGCCCCTGCGCATGCAGCGCGCGTGCTGCGCACCTGTGACATTCGAATTCATGCATATGCCATAGCTGTTGCACAGGGGCTGCGCATGCACGGGTCCGGTGCCAGTACCGAACCCAACGCGACATAATGATTACCACATGTATGCTGTGGTAGCGAGAAAGCGCAGTGCTGCAGCTGCTTCAGCTATGGTATGTATACCTAGGCCTGTATACCTAGGCCTGTATACCTAGGCCTGTCAACTTGACTTGAAGCTAATGCTGCATCAGGCCCTCAGGCTGATGGGGGGCCGCAAGCTCAGGCTGCAGTGGCCACTGTGTGTTCCACTGATAGATCTGGAATGTTAGGTCCGGCTGCTGCGTCGGTCTCTGTATCCTGCCCCTGCAGACCTTCGCGACGCCAATCTCACGGCACCAGATCATTCCTCATATGTTCTTGCATAAATGTCATAACTTTAATGGCACTGAAGGTTGCTCATGCGCAGCAGTGTACATGGAATGGCTCAACCAGATTTACGACCATTAGTATACGTTGCGTGTGTTGAGCTCGAGCATGCGCATGCTCGTGACGTTGCGCAACGTCGACGGCAACGTACTTCGCTGACGAGTGCAGCGTCTACGTGTACTGGACACTGATAGATCTGGAATGTTAGCAGTGATAGATCTAGGACCCAGCAGGGCCGAGGCACAGAGCAGTCAACAGGCAAACAGACGAAGCATCGATATCACAAGTCTCAAGGCCACTCACTGGCAGACCTAAGCACTGGCAGACCTAAGCCGCTCTGTTACCAGCTGTGATCAGCAGCGCATAAGACCGAACTTGAAGGTCACTCTCCGCACGAGCACGAGCAAACTCTCTCCGTTGTGACTTCAGAATTCCAACACTCCATTGTGACTTCAGAATTCTCCATGATCATCAACTTCACAAGGTATGGTTTCAACCTTTTTAGAGACAGTCATTCAGGTGGCCAGCCTGCAAGGTGGATGCCAAGTGACTAACCACTTGCTAGCAGTCACTGTGGGGCCCAGAGGAGGGCAAGGCAACAAACCATCACATGTGCCTGTCCATCATGCCCAAGAAGTTGCCATACACATCATGATGCATATGCCAACTTCTTCTGCTAACATGCAATGTACCTCCTGCTGCCGTCAGGTAGATAGTGTCCTCATGCACAGTGCCACAGCCACAGTGCTATCCCTGAGTGCTATCACTAGTCCCAGCTGGCTCAGCTGTATGGGGCAGCAGTATGCGGCAATGCATCTCTCTCGATTCTCGCCAACCATGGATCCTCACCGACCATGGACGTTGTCATGATGTAGGTATGCTGTGCTCGGGTTTGGTGACACAATTCCTCTCCCGCAAGCCTTGGTACTACTAATAGGTATAAGCCTTGGTAGGTATACACACACGACATGATGCTGTATGATATCCTGCACTACTTACAGCAGTGCAATTGCACTTGCAAGTGCAGGCAGTGTGAGCACAGCGCATGCGCAGCAGCAGCCACTGACAGGCACCGGGGGTGGGGATGGCAGCCTCGGATGGCAGCCTGATGATAACCAGGGTGGTGATATGAGAACCAGGGTGGTGATGCTGACAGCATCCGCCTCAACGTGAAGGGGAGTTGTGGTAGCACACCATACCAGAGTCTTGCCAAGCTGCAGCCTCATGCTGCGCGAACCCCACGCGCTGATGCAGAGCACTGACTGTGTTGGATGGCAATAACACGTGTATACGTATGCACCCTCCGATGAATGTTGGGAGCAGACCGTCCCACGGGCGTCTGTCATGTGCGCATGTCAAGTCTATCATGTGCGCATGTGAACAACAGACCGGCGCACAGGCACCGCTAGCACAGCCATGCGATACACATATCCACTGGACGACTCTGGTAATGCAAGTATCGAGACAGCCATGTTCGGAGGACTGCTGCATGCCCCAAGGTGCACTCACCGGCGGCAGAATCACCGCCAGCGTACACACCAGCTCACGCAGGCGGCCCGGCCATCGCGTGTGGCAACCACCGCAGCCCCGGCACCCCGACCGCATGCGACATGACCATGCGGCCGCCCGTCTTTTGGCCAAACTGCGCAACGCCGCCGATCACGTCGCACTCCTCAAACGTGCTGGGCTCACCCGCAGCACGCAGCACAGACATGCCGCACCCCAGCACCTGCAGCCGCCGCGCGACCAAGTGCCCCGTCACGTCCACCTGCACGCCGACCTGGCTGCACCCCTGCACGGTCACATCTTCCACCACCAGCACCGACACAGCCCCCGTGCGCTGCTCCCGCATCATCTCCTCCATCAGCCCCCCCGCCCCGCCGTGCTGCAGCACGCTGTCGGTGATGCCGTCCTGGATCCGGTCCAGCGGAATCCGCGCCCCCACATCCAGCCCCACGTCGCACCACCGCACTCTGCTCTTCCGCAGCTTCACACTGCACAGTCCCTGCAGCGACAGCCCCGCCTTGCCGGACTCGATCGTGCACCGCAGAAACAACACGTTGATGCCGCAGTGCCCCACCAGCACCTCCCCGTGCAGCGCACAGTCGACCATCTTCACGTCGGACTTCTCCCCTCGCCCCCCCAGAAGCGAGACCGCCATCACCGCGCCGCGCACGGTCATCCGCTTCACCGCGAGCACCGCCCCGGCGCTCTGCATGAACAACGCCGCGTCGCAGCCATCACACGTGCAGTCCTGCACAGCGGCGTTTGTGTCGCCCTCAAGCGCAACCGCATAGTCTGCCACGCGGAACGCACAGCCCAGCACGCGCGCCGACGTCCCCTGGTTGAGCAGGACGCCGTTCCGGCAGTCCCGGCTGAACGTGCAGTCTCGAATCGTCGCGTCGCCCCTCACTTCTAGCATCACCCCCATCCACCCGCCGGACATGGTGCACCCCTCGATCACGGCACTGCCGTTGACGTACACCCACTGCCGCTCGTGCTGCACAGTGCAGCGGAATACGCAGCGCTGGACATGGACCGAGGTGCGCGCTCCGGCGACCACGCCCAGCACCGGGCCCTCAAACGTGCAGTCCCGAACGCTGCCCTCGGTACCCGGGTCGAACGTGATCCCGGCGGGGAACGAGCACTGCCTGTCCTTAGCCCGCCCGTCTGCGGAGATCATGCGGCTGACGTCCCGCGCCATCGTGTCATAGCAGACAACGATGCGGCAGTCGGCCACCTCAGCCACAACCCGCCCGGCGCACGCGACCGCCATCGCGCAGCCGTCAAACAGCACCCCCTGCACCTGAACGCGCGGGGGTGCCACTCGCGAGGCTTCCTTCAAGCTTTCTTTCAGGGCCGCGATCACGCCGTATGCATGCCCCCGCACCGAGCCTCCCCGCATGTCAAGGCTGCCGGTGCGTAACGTCACGGCAGACGTCGGAGCCATGGCGATGTGGCTGCTGTTCCGGCGCTGCCGCCGCGGCCGCTCATGCGCCGGCTCAAAAAAATCAGTGTCGACTATTTTCACCACACTCTCATCCGCCCGCACCCCCACCGCAGCCCCATGCACGCTGGACCGCAGCACAGCGGCTGTGCATCCGCCGACAAACACAGCAGATGCCTCCGGATCCGAGCTTGGTGCGCCGCACACGTCGGATTCTCTCACCACCAGCCTGCCATTTTTGCCCATCACCGCCGTGTCATGCTCCACGCACAGCGTGCACCCCTCAACTTCCATGAACCCCGTAATAAACGCACACGCCGGTAGCTCGGTGCTCGCGGTGCAGAACCGCATGCAAGCACGGCCGTCGACGGCCGCCAGCCGCAGCGCCATCTCCGGGCAGGCCAGCGCGCACAGCAGCATCTCCGCTTTGCTGCCGTCTTGCGCTTGTACACCCCTGCCCATGCCGGCGCGCAACCGGCAGCGGTGCATCTGGAGGATGCCCCCCACGCATGCCGGGCTCCCAACGACCACACCGGCAGCCCCACTGTGAGCCTGCCCCTGCATGCTCAGCAGTCTCGCAGGCATGGGCATCTTGGGCGTGCTGAGGTCCACAGCACGCAGCACAGCGCGCGCGCCGCCAATCACAAACACTGCGCGGATGTAATCCGAGATCCGCGAATCGTGGACCTCGATACTGGTGCCGCGTGCGCATGCATGCACTCCAAGCGGCATGCCGCTGATGCGGCAGTCCCGCATGCATGCAGTCCCGCCCGTCCCCGCGATGACTGCACACGCATTCGGCACACCCTGTGCCGCGCACTCCATGTGTGTACGCGTCAGGGAAGCGTGGCTGCCAGGGTCATTCACGACCACCGCAACTGCACAGTCGAGGGCGCCGCATGCATGCAGCGTAACAGCGGCGCCGCGGTCAGCGATGGCGCCGGTCTGGCAGGAGTGGAAGAGGCAGTTCGTGAAGGCGGCTGCCGTGGTGGCTCCGCTGGCTACGACGGCCGGAACGCTGCGATCGAATCGGCAGCGGTCGAGGGTGGCACGCGCGCCGTGCACAGCGTACAGCGTGCACTGCTGGAACACGCACTGCGTGAACGTCCCGGAGAAATCGGGCCCCGCACACATCAGCACGCCACCTGCATGTCACGGTGAAAATGTGACCGGTAGAAATGAAGCACAAACTTGTGATGTTCAGTCTCAACCCATTGTGTGCGCCAGATGCATGTGTTGCACTGTAGCACGGGCCGGCACCCACATGCATGTGCTGTGTATGCTATCATGTAAGGGGAATGCTCACAGTCGTGTTGGCCCTCACTGTCAGTGGAGTCCTCACAGCAACAAGCGAGGTGCAGGTACGGCCACACCTAGGCCTGACAGCTATGGCCAAGGTGTGACCGTAGCTGTCAGCCGCAGCTGATGGCAAGCAATGGTGCCGCTATCCCGCCGGCGGCACTGGAGGTCAGGTCTGCAGGAGACCGCATCAATCGTCTTGCATTGCCAGGCTGCGTAGATCGCCGCACCTGAGAAGGATGTTCCACTGAAGTGGACACCGTGCCCTGACAGCAGCATGACGCCGTTGCAGGGCAGGGAAATGGTGCCCTGCTGCACGGTGCAGCCTGCAGGCGTGGCCCTCCATACAAAGAAGGAGCCCCTCTGGCCCGCAGCGTCCTGCCGTGGCACATGCGGCTCCAGCAGCTGGCAACTGAGGTCTATGCTCTGCTGATTGGCTACCATCCGATCAAGCAGCTGCTCGAAGGTGACCGTGCCCTGCACGCAAACACGTGTGTCGGTTTACAGGCTGGCCTCGGGCGTTGGCTGGCGTAGCCCAAGCTTACGGCATCCCTGAACATGCACCATCGGATTCAGGTGCTTCAAAGCCAGCTAGTAACGTGGGACTGGGCATCGGGCCAGTCAGTTCAAGAAGTTCTCGTTCAAAGAAACGGGATAAGGTTCTGAGCATCGCCGCTGCTGGCTGTGGTGTGACAGGCGACACTGAGGCCGCAGAAACAGCGCAGCTCTGAGGCACGGGCGCCAGGCAGCCATGCGACCTCCTGCGAGGGCTAATATGATGTGACATGCAAGCTTAGATAGAAGTTGGCGTGCGAGCTTTGCGGGTGGGCATGGATAGAGAGCTGTGGCGCGGGAGATCTCTGCCAACACTCTCGACGCAATGCTAAATGTCCAGGTGCAGAATTGATCGTACACGCTTTGAGAGATCTCTGGTGAATTTCTTATGCTGCGGCTGATACCAATCGGTCGAGTGGTACAACAGCAACTGCGCGTCGTCAACGCTGCGCAGCATGCAGGTGATGGGCATGCCCAAGCGAGCGCAAAGCGCGCACAGCGCGCAAGGGGCACACCAATTCATATGGCTCCCCTTGAAGTTTGGCTGTGGTGGCGTATTCAGCGTTCCACGACAGACTGTCCGTCGGGACGTAGTCTCGGACGCATCGAGCCAGCGCTTGCGTTGGGGCGACCATGCCACACACCGGGCAGCTAACCCCAGAGCCATGCGCCTGAGCTTCAGAGTCTGGCAATATATGGCCACAGAGTAGAATGCGGGCCGGAACTTTGGATGCGGACGTCCAGCACTCCATGTCTGCAGATGCCGGGCGTTGACGCGCACGCCTGGCGAGTCTTTACTTCGACTGCGCAGCTGCAAAGTTGTACTTCCCTCATCAAGCCTTACCTAGGCCTTCAAGGGCCTTCTAGGTTCCTTGGCCCCGCTGGCTTTGCGGGAAGCTGGTGTGCGCACATTGTACATGTCGCTTGCGTTGTTCAGGTGAATGGCTGTCTGGAGGTCGATACAACAGATATGAGAAGAGCAGTGGGCGACTGTGCATTGATCGCACCGGTGCCACTTCAATCAGCGAGAGTGCCTATGAAGCACCGGCCGCTTCCGCTGTGCAAGAGATCAGCGCAGTTGCCCCTGCGCAGCTGCATGCGTGCGTACGTACGATGGTATATGTCCAGCCGTGCTGCATGGCAATTGCAATATCGGCTCGCAAAGTTCTTGTACAAAGCTCTGAGAGCGATCGAGGCCCCGGCAGCGACGAGGAACTTTGGGAGCGCATTGTAACAAAAAAAGATCTGTGTACCAGGAAATCGCGACATTTGCGCACGTGCGTGCAAGGGGGGGCATAGATGCTGCACAAACTTTGAATTGGATCTGAGTGACTGTGCAGCTTGTGATCTGTTTGGTTCCATCCACGTGCTTCCCTTGGCGCCGCGGTTGCCCTGGTCGGCCTCAGTGTAAAGACCGCCACCTCCGGGGGCTGTTGAAGCGGGTAGTTGGCACAGGAATGAGCGTACACCTCTACAAAACGCGATGGGCGCCACGCAGAGCTCGTCTGTCCTCAGCTATGCCAATTCCAAGCGCATCGATGCCGAATCGAATCGGACACCGGTGCTACTCTGACACTCCACCGTGCACTCCGCAGCGCCACAGAAGACACCGGAGCGCAGCTGTGACGCGGCCTGAGCCACACTGGCAACCACACTTTGCCGCAGGCCACAACTGAAACACGTGTGTGCCGGCCATGTGCTGCCATCGCAGCAGTGGCCGCCGTCACATCCATGGCCTCGCTCCACACAATGCGCACAGGAGACGCACCGCAAGCTGTAGCGTAGCATAACAGTACCACTTTGAGTATACAGGCGATGATAACACAACAGATAGCACGTGTGCACGGAGGTGGGATGCCACGGAGGAGGCCTGTGATGACGTACAGCCGCACGCGGCCACCCATTTGCGCAGTCTGCTGCGCGGCGAGTGCATCGCCGCTCCAGCCAGTGCTGCTGAGGCCATAATATATGTCAGCGTGACAGAAGTTGACAACGAATTGCTGCCCTGCAGTGGCCGTCTTGAACACTGCAGGGCTGTTGGCTCACGAGTTCAGTTACACGCATTTGCAGCCTGCTCACTGAAAGACACGGCATGCATGGCATGCCTGCCACAGACACAATGGTGCACCAGCAAGCATAGACACACCAATGGCCTCGTAGGCGTGACCCTTGCCTGCGTGCGTGCTGCCTGCTGTGCCAGCGCTGCTGCCAATGTACAGCGTGGCAGAAAAAATTACAATGGCCCCTCAAGCGTGATGTTGTCACCTGTGGACTGCGGCGCATACCAGATCGCCATGCTCACCAGGACATCGCCCCCTCCCACATCAAACGTATTATTGTACCTGTAGATTGGAAAATCCACCGATTCTCGGACGCCGAACCGCGTCGCCGTCACGTCCTCATCTGAAAACACCTCCACCGGCACCCCACCCGTCTCCCTCATCGGCGGGCCTGTGTAACTGTCGAGTTCCGCCAGGCTGCATGCCGACACAGACAACCCGCCACCGTCGATCGACACGACGCACTTGCAGTACCCAAACGGATGAAACGGCGTCCGGTTGATGCCGTCGACGCATTGGAGCTCGTACCGGAACGCCTCGCAGTGCGTCCACAGCACAGAGTATGCCGTGCCGTCCGGCCGCACGCCGGCCGTGCCCGCGGCCGGGCAGCCGCTCGGCAGTCCGACGATGTAGGCGCAGCCGATGTACGGCGCTGTGGCCTCCAGCGCGACGCTGCGAAGCGGATCGAGCCGGTCGACCGGGACGGTGGCTGGATCGGGCCTGTCCAGATCGTTGCACTCGCCCCCGGCGATGCCCTGCGTGCGGCACGTGTACAGCTGGCGGCGGCGCTTGCAGTGGCCAGAGCACCGCGTCTCGCCGCTGTCCCGGCTGCAGGCGACGAGCGTGCATGTCGGGCACACGGTGTACCGCGAGGGCGGCCGGCGGCCGTGCAGCAGCATGCGGGTCCCCCGCGCCCAGCCGCGTTCCGCCGCGTCAAACCGGGCCTGCGCTTCCGCGCTTGCCAGCCCGGTCACGACTGCATCGGTCGTGACGTCGGGTAGCTGCAGAGCAGCCGGGTCGACAGCGCGCGCAGCACGCACACAGCACATGGGGAGGAGGGTAAGCAGCACGCACAGCATGCCGGCTGTGGCCAGTGCGCGCCGCGCGTGTTGGCAGGCAGGTTTCGGCGTGGCTGTGAGCGGGCTGTGCATGGGCGTTACCGCTGATCACCGGCAGGTGCTTGGGGCGCCACAGGGGGGTAAAACGAGGAGCTAGAAGGATGGCATGAGGTGCGGTGAGGCTGGTTGGAGCCGGGGCAGAGGTGTGGATGCCGTGGAGATGGATAGCCGCGTCAACGCTGTTCGCAGCAGCTGTGCAGCGAACCTGTAGCAGCATAATCGAGCGAACTCAGCAGATACCAGCGGCTCGGCCGACTGATCAGAAGCATGTGCTTCAAGTTGTGATGGGCATGAGCCTGTGAGCCTGTGATGTGCATGTAAACAATTGCAGGCACCTAGTCCGTTCCATCCACAGTTTCGAGATGATTATTTAAGGAACTGGATTGTTGCCAGGTCCACCATGAGCTACAACTAGTTACACACTGCAGCATGCAACAGACAGCAAGGCGGAAGCTGCAACAACTAGCTAGCATGAGCCGTGAATTCATGCAGAACACTATAGTATGCCTAGTGTGGGTATTCACACGAGTTATGACTCAATGCAGGCAACGGGTCCCCCATGCCCAACTCACAGCGCCATGGCAGGTAGAGAGCAGCTGTGCAGCCTGCTGGTCCACAGCAGGGCAGGCCATGTTCTTCACAATCGTTGCCACAGTTTAGATTCGTTTGCAGAATTGTACCTGTCACGTAGTTTGCAGTATGAAGGAGAAGCTCCTTAGGTCTCCCGGAGAGCGTGCTGGTGCCTCCGAGCGTAAGCACCTCCGGGAGGCGAGATCTCAGCCCTGGACGCAAAGCGCGCCAGTTTCCTGCAGACGACGTCAGCGGGATCATTGAGAGGAATTAACGCTTGCCTTCGCTGGTCGGGACTCGAGTAGATGACGCGCAGGACACGAGTAGACGGCGCGCGGGTACTCTCTGACGGATGTAATTCGCCTGGTCAGGTTTGCCGCGGAGCATGAGCCAGTTCAGCTAACAGATCGACGCAGCAAGTGCAATCAAGACAGCATACTTAGGCTCTCCGCAGGTGGTGTTGTAGAGAAGCACACCGTATTAGAGCGCTGGTCAGATCTCCCAAGGGTGCACTCCCGCTTCTATCCACGTCGGGCGATTTGGAAGCCGCGCTGAGGTCTAGCAGCGGTCAAGCTCATCAACATCAAGATACAGGTATTCTAAGTGGACAGATGGGAGATACTTTCGGCGTAGCGTGCTCTCGATCCGCTGCATGGTGACCGGCTGACCACCGGTGCAGCTGCTCGGGATCGCGGCCGTGACCATCGCCGAGTGCCTCAAACATCGATGTATGCATGCACAGCGACGGACGTGTGTCATCTGAAAACACAGAGCTGTGCATAGGCTCCCTGCGCAAGGCAGAGCGAGTAATCATGCAGCGCGCAAGGTGATCGGCGTCAGCGTAACTTAACTTTGAACTGGATCGTCATAACTGCATCTGAGCATCTGCTGTGGAACCAACGGCTACAGGATGTATTAGGCATCATGATGATCGTTTGTGCGTCGGGGCATCATCGGGTCCAGCTGCGCGCTGGGTGAGGTACCATCATTGCATGATTGCACAGTGGCTAAGGGTCTCATGCATGAGCGAGCAACTGCATTAGTCATCACATGCATTAAGAACTGACCACCAAGCTTACGGCCTTAAGGTCGATGGGAACCCAGCAGCAACACCTGGAAGCTGAGAACAGATTTCGAATACAGTTCGACAATGCAGCACATCATGTCACAGATGTCACTGGCTTCCGATAGATTTCACTGCCTGCCGCTGAAGCCACTCCACATGTGTGCACACTCATTCTGATGAGATACGTTACAGATGTATGCTCCACAAGGTGGTAGAACACAGAGGTACGATTCATGGCAATGCATCAAACACATTCACCATGGCCAATTCAACCAAGTTGCCGTACGCAAACCAAAACATAGCAGCTTCGGCATCCAAACCACAACATAGCAGCTTCAGAATCGCGCTAAAGTTTCCTCGAAACATTCATTCTAGGTCTGTCAGTCGCACTCAAGTTGGCAATGCTGTCTGATGCTGAGAAGCATTGGCAGTGCTGTCTGATGCTGAGAAGCATTGGCAGTGCTGTCTGATGCCCCTGCCTGCGGGCCCCCATGGGAGTTGGGATCGGTTTATGTTCGACTGGATTATGATGGGTGGTTTTTAAAAAAAAAATTAATAATAATAATAAAAAAATCGGCAATCACGACACACCCGGGCATCGGCCACAGTACCCCTGTGAGCAGGGGCGGAAGAACGAACAACACGCCCAACCGCAGCAGGCACAGCCACACCAGATCCAGCACGTGAGCCCCCCCCTAACAACCACGCCCGCGACCGGGTCCCAGGAGGCAGCCACACCGCAACCACCGCCACCGGTTCGTACGCA
>JALKAD010000153.1:522154-532226 GCA_024500015.1 Ulva compressa | reverse complement strand
ACGTCAGTGCAGGTCAACCAAGGGCCCCACGACAGTGGCTGGTTGATCAAGATCAAGATGTCAAACCCGTCAGAGGTCGACGGCCTGCTGGACAGCGATGCATACTCCAAGAAGATCGAGTGAGCTTTTTGACAGTCGAGCTCTGGTCAGCTGAGACGGCTGTGTTGCGTGCTCGCCAACACCATTGGAACGGACAGAGCACCGTGCATGGCCAGCAGAGATGCAGTTGAAAGGGACATAGCACAGTATGCCAGTAGCGAACGCCGCTTTGCTCGAGCTAAGCTTAGATTACGCAGTTTCGCGTGGTGACAGCACCGTTGTACGAGTTCATTACATTCGCCATGGCTGAATTCACGATGCACGACGCAACTTGCACAGCCTTCGCTTCGCCACCAGTCGCACTCACTACCACGCTTTTCCAGGGATCCTCAGAAACGTTTCACGCCGCCTGGTCAATGACCCCAGCGTTGGCCACGACAGCCTCTGCGCTCTCAGTGGACAAGGCCGTTCAAACGGAGCACCACATTCTCTACATAACCATGAATTCAAGGCCTTTCAAAACACTGCGTGATATGACCATCCTCCGAAGCGTCAGCCAAACCTCTACAACTAACAAGGCATCTTTATCATCTTTATCTGTGCCCAGTAGCAGCTGCTAAGCAGTCAGACGACCACCAGGGCCTCACTCTGGGGGCACGTAGGCCTCGGCAGGCGTCGGCGCCTGCTCCCGCCGCCGCTGTGCGTGCGCCGCCCCCGCCCCGTTCCGTTGCGACAAGCGCACATGTGCCGCCACCTGCGCCACCTGCAGGTGGTTGTCCTGGGGTTGCCCTGGAATGAGCGGCTCCTCCTCTGCCGTCCGCACAGCAGCCCCCGGCGGCGGCACGACGACCTCTGCCACAGGCCGGGCCCACGAGGGCACCATCAGATCCAGGTTGCGCGTGTCCGCGTCCGCCACAATGCAGGGCGCGGCCTTGTCTGCTGCGAGATTCAGCGGCGTTGTCATGTTGTCTGCGATCTGCTTCCAGTGCTGCAGGATCTGCCGAGCGTCCATGACAAATATTTGCGGCAGAGTGACGGTGTACTGCTGCGCGGTGTTGGTCGCAGAGTTCTCGGTGTGAACGCCGACGTCCGAGAAGAAGCGGTTCGATGTCACCATCGCTCGCCCTGGCCTGCATGGCCGAGACGGTTTGTCATTCAGTCACAGGACTGGATTGGCACGCTGGCATGTAGCAGTACAGTTCGAATCGTTCTGTAGGAATCCATTCCTCAGGTCGGCGGACTGCCATGCATATGTGGGACTGCCGCGCGTGTGCTCAAACATGTGTTGGAAAGCTGAGGCTGCAGGGACGGCATGGATGCAGGACACACAGCACACAAAGGACAAACGCACAGCGCGATACTTTCGATCAGAGCCACTTCTTCGCTCTGTCGGACTGCAGGTCGCCCATGCGCAGCAGCAGAGCACCCGCGCATGGCAGCGCAATGGCAGCGATCAAAGCATTGCTGGCATTGCGGTCAAAAGGGGTTAAACTGCATGGCTCACAACAGCTCCAGGCGGCCAGCCTGAGACCGCACACATGACAAGCCGTGGACTCCACACAGAGTCAGATGTCTGCCCATTCCGAACACCAGATCGCGACCGATGCCAAGGCGCAGCTGCGCAGGGAAGGAAGGGGTAGGGGCGCCGTTTTTGTTATCACTTGAAACGTTGTACTCCCGCCACATACTGAACCCCTGATCTCTGAATTTGTGGCTGAGCATTCCCAAACACAGCAGCTCTGATGTACACTTGTGAGAGCAAGTGTCGCAGAAGGCGGTCCATTGATTTGCAAGATAGGGTACCACTTGGAGGACGCACATGCAAGTGTCCACGACGAGCTGCGTGGCGCGGAAGAAACGCATGTTGATGAAGTTAAGGAGGATGACAAAGAGGAGCGCGAGGAGGCCGATGGTGAGCACCACGAGCACGTTGTTGCGCATGGTCTCCTGGCGGTCCGACCGTGGCTCGGCGCCAAACACGTATCCCCACGCCGACAGCCCGAAAATGAACGTGAACAACTCCAGCCAAAGCTCGGTCGTCTCCCATGTGTCGGACATCTCGACCTGGACGATGTGCCTGCACACAGCAGCACGCTGGCGGCTGCACCGTCTTGGGATCTGGAAAGTGTTGAATTTGGTGCATGGCATGCAGAGCGCAGACACAGCCGGGTAGTGTCACCGATCACGTGACGAACGTCAGTTACGAGGGGGTAAACGACGCTGACGTGACGAGCCTTTTAAGGATAAACGACGATGATTTTCATAACTGACGACCTAGAAAAGCTTCATGCATGCAAACGCCATGTCATGCATGTTGAAAGGTCGCCATGCATGCAAGCGGTTTTTTGCCATGAATGACGACGTAGTCTATCACATTTACCAGCAATAGATGAAATTGTAAATCAGCTGAACGGTGCAGAAAGCGGCTTGGATTACACGCAGAAAGGCAATTACGAATAGCAATCTTACGTGCTGATGACGACGTCATTCAAGTTTTGGCTCGTCAGCGGTGACACTACAGCCGGGGCGTCGGCCGTGTGAGCGCTGAGTGGCGTGGGCCAGCCGAAACTGCCAGAGGTGGTGCTGAATGTCACTTGAGCATGGGGTGTCACTTTGGGGCGGCGGGGGCGGGGGGGGGGGGGGGGGCGTAGTGATGCACAGCATGATGCGGTGAGGTACGGCACAGCAGGCAGCATGCTCGTGTGGCTGCATTGGCTGGCAGCCCCGCGCGAGTGGCAGACAGTGCAGCAGCCAGCTGCTCGAGTACACCGTAGCCCTGACAGACCCCACAAGCACAGGGGCTGTCTGCATGAGCCACTCAATAGCACGCAGCACGCACAGCACGCATGACCATCACCACCACCACGCACGACGCACTGCACCACACCACAGCTCACCACGTGGTTGCACTGCGCGCAACACAGCTACACATGCAGCACTCTGCTGGCTACCACTGCACATGAATGCTGCAGCAGGCGCGTTCGGGCGGTCAATGGGCCAATGGGCCAGAGCGCCCATGGCGGAGCAGCACAGCGCGCTCTACGACTCGTGCGAGCTGCGGCAACGCGCTGCGGCATCGCGCTGCGGCATCGCGCTGCGGCAACGCGCTGCGGCATCGCGCTGCGGCATCGCGCTGCGGCAACGCGCTGCGGCATCGCGCTGCGGCATCGCGCTGCGGCATCGCGCTGCGGCATCGCGCTGCGGCATCGCGCTGCGGCATCGCTCCCCTCGCCGCTGCTGAGGCCATGCTCCGCCACAGCGTGCCTTAGAGGCCGGTGCGGCAGGGGACTGCCGGGGGAGGGGTGTTACACGGAGATGAACGCAAGAGCCCGGCAGCGAGGGCAACAGCAGGAAAGCAGACGGCCACAACCCCCGAAAGCAGACAAGCAGGGGGAAGGGGTGCGGGCGTACCGGGCATCGAAGCAGATTCGGCGCACGGACGTCTGGCAGCTCGTGGTCTGCCGGACGCGCAGGATGGAGACGGTCGGCACCCGCGTGCCGCCGGCCGCAATGGGGTCGCAGCAGATGAGGTAGTTGCTGTCGCCGCAGATGCGCCGCCGCCGGAAGATCCTCAGAGCGTTTGTGGTGACCTGGGTGCGGTGCTGCTCCGTGAGGCCTGCACGCCGCGACTGCTGTTTGAACACGCCGCCCGCCATGCATGCGTCCAGGCCTCGAGTGCGTGCAGCAGAGGGCTGCGAGCGGGTTTACCTCCGCCTGACGGCGCACGGTCAGCATGCACGCACAGCACGGCAGCATGGCCATGCAGGAGGACTCCCCCTACATCAGCTCGGAGCCGATGCTCATGTTTGAGCTCCAATGGCCAGAGGGACGCACCAGCTGTGAGCATGTCGACTTCGTCTTGGCACTCCCGGAATCCGAACCTGCAAGCCACGTGTGCACTCGGTGCATGACCGCCTGCAGGGGGACGGGCCCGGGCACGGCGGAGGCGTGCAGCACGCGCAGCAGGCGGTGCACGCGGTGGCCATGATCTGAATCGCACTTGGTTTCGTACAGCTTCAGCAGCGCGGAACAGCCTGTGCAGCAGCAGAACCTGCTGAAGCAGCCCACGCTTTCGGATTCCTTCTTCGCCGTCTTCTGGTCCTGAGCCATCATGTTTGACAGCGCGTTGTTGGCGTCGCCTCCTGGAAGGCGACTCCTGCAATCCCGGCGAGGGGAACTCATGGACAGCTGCTGCGCCGGCACGTGCTGCGTGTTTCGAAATGCCACACAGCATTTTACCAACTTTGTCTCGGAGCAGTCGAGTTAGTCAGTCGCTGTGGGCTGGATCTGCGGTTATCACCACATGAGGAGCTGCCCGCACCTGACATACTGGACGATTTGCGACATTCTGTTGCGGGAAACAGGTTACAGACCACACCAAGCCCGCATATAAGTTCAGTCACTCTGCTATGAGCTTTGCGGTACGGCACGGTTCAGTCCTCTCGCTGACATAGATGGCGAAACGAGACCCATCAACGGCACGAGAAAGCGCTGCCCTGGGCCAGGGTTGGGGAGCGCAGGCCTGACATACTCTTGCAGTGTCACTTGAGCAGGCTCTCGCAGGGTAGATGTAGCGCTGAAGGTGTTGGTGATTGTCGTCGAGCAAGAGAGCGCCCGCAGGTGTGAAGCAGCCTCGTCATGTCGGGGGCGCGTGCGCGGATCCTTTGTGCACAGCTGCAGAACGCTTCGTGCCGTGAGTGCGCCGCTGTGCCATGCCGGGACAAAGCTGACATTCGCTGGCTGCTTCAGTGTTGACGGCTGTGTGTATCATGCGGGAAGTGTGTCGGCCCCTCCGCTAGCCTGTCGTAATCGTCTAGGTGGATCATCTCTCTCGAGAGCTCTCGAGACGTTAGTATGCCGCAAGTAGCCGCAACAATGCGCGTATGGTTCAATGCAGGAATTGTAAGCCTAATGTGTGTGCTAGTGGCACTTAAAGCGTCTTACGCGCAGCCGGAGGAGGCTGTCGCACTCCAGCCTGCGAGCTTGGACGCCGTGGAGCCAACTGGGGTAGAGCTCGAGGACGCCTCAGCCGGTACCACCCCAGGCACTCTGGCAACGGACTCGGGCAATGCTGACCCGTTGGTAGCACTAGACACGGGTATGCCATGCCGACATGCCCAGAGCGGTTCAGAACTGCTGCACCTTGGTCCTGTTGTGCCCAGCAAAGAGTGGCGTGTCCGCGGGCTTGCGCTGATGCGATCTGCAGTGATCAATAGCAAGTAATTCAAGCTGATGATAGCAGCAGCTGTGAGTGATCCTAGCTAGTGGTGGGGCAATGCCTGGTGGGTGTGCAGAGCTGAGAGGCATCATGAAGGAGTGTGCGATATTCATGGGCAACCAGCAACCGTCTGAACCGTCCCAGGACAAGGATGATGAGGAGATCGAAGCAGAAAACGGCGAGACTTGTAGAAAGCAGCGCGGCCAGCTGCCCATCGAGTGGGATCCAGAGCGAAATAAGACCAGTAGCGGGAACCCGAAGTGGGTGACGGACGCAGAGTGTTACGCCTCTGCTGACAATCAAGAGCTCGAGGCGTCCGTCATGACCACGCTCTCTAGCTGCATCGCTGAGTGCACTGTTGCACGGCAATGCAACTTCATCACGTTTACACCTCAAACCGGGCAGGGCAACCTGGGCACGTACGCCACCCTCCCACATGCAACCCGCTCGGGTCCCACAGGCAACACTCTATACTGCTGCGATAGCTTCTGAAGCTTGTACTGGTCCCTTGTGCCCGAATGCAGCCTGGCTGCATGGAGGCAGGCATGAGGGTTGACCTTGTTCACTCTGATGCAATCGCACCTCCTGCAGGTGTACCAGCTTTCACATCGACCGCGATTGCTTTGACAACGGAGGCCCTCGATGCTACGACACGACAGAGAGTGGCGGGACGGTGGGGTTCAGCCTGGGAGACTGCCCGTTTGCGGCCCAGCCTTCAGGCAGCATCTTCTCCCAGAGCTTTGGGCTCTTCCGTGCCATGCGCCAGGATGCGGCCAATGCGCTCGCCATTGCTGCGAGTGCCATCACGATTCTCATGGCAGTGGCAGGAGCTCCATTCAGCTTCCTCAGCAAGGTCTTCAAGCTGTGATCGCCGCTGACCAGTGTTGAGCACCTGCCCCATCCCCCGATCAGCAGACTCCAGTGTATGCATGGGTTGTACGGCAGCCTGCGTGATCACGCGTAACAGCCGTGTCATGACTTGATGTTACATCAGATGAAACGTGAGGGGCAGGCGTGGCCACGGTCTCCTGCCGGGGCCTCCTCCGCCTCAGCGTGTTGCACAAGCTTCCTGATCCACGCACTCAGTCTCTGGCAGCCCCTACCCTCTCACAGAGCGGCCGAGCCGCTCAAGCACTCGTGCACGAGTCTCGTTTGGCTGGCAGCCGCAATTGAGATGTTGAATGCCCTCACGCCAGGCCAGAACCTGATGGGTCTGCTTGTAGTTGTGATGGGTGAGCATCCCACCCGGCGACCTGCATAACGTTGCCAACACTGGCAGCCAATGGTGGGTCGCGTGAGGTGTTTATGGTTGGAAAGTCTGCATGAGGGGACCAGGTAGTGCCCAGCCGTACTTCAGCCGGTTGCCCAGATTTAGCTGTTTCCAGTGACCAACGTAGATTTTAGCTGTTTCCAGTGACCCGAGTACATGTAAACGCTGTTGCAGTACAGTGCCTCGCTAAACCGAGCTGCAGGGCTACAGCAGTCCTGCCTGTGGCCAGCCCGTCTACCAGCATGCTCACACATGATGCGCTGCCATCAACAGCTGTAAGCACCCTGAGCAAGCACTCCCGTGTTGAGAACGCTGCGTGTGCCTCATGTGTTGCTGGAGAGCGCACAATGGCCCATTCTGTTCACTGGTGCTCAACGCTTCAGATCGCCTGCTCCACATTGTATAATTCAATCAACAGACTTGCAATCCTGCATGCTCTACGTGTAAATCCAAGCTGCATGGTGTGCGACAGATGCTCCAAATGAGGGCTGCCGGGAGCCCATGGCTCGATGCGCCTTCTCTCGAAAGTGTCTGCGCTGCAGCATGCACAGCACGCACATCATGCAGTGCATCCTGTACCCTCGTGTGTCAAGGGCAACCAAGGATCTGCGAACCAGTGCTCTGATTGACCTCTAAACAACTTGATTGCGGCATACTCCATATTGATGCGGTTGCAAAAGAGCTTTGGAAACAGCGCATGTAAACCGTCGGTTTCCTAAGACAGGGGTGTGCGCTAAGCTGGGGGCACGAACCATTGTCTGTTTCGCATGAGACATTACAGAATGCCTCGCTGAGCTGTAGCGTACCAGGGCCCTAGAGACCCAGGCGGGCTGAGTCTGGGTCAAATGCTCTCAGCGGCACGATTGTAGCACGAATGTCTGCAGCTGCAACACGCAGTGCCATCAAATCAGAGCGGAGACCTGATCTGCATGCAACACCTCAGGAGATGCGGGGACGTGATTTTCTCCCGCGTCTCGTTTCGCTCTCGTAGGCACCTGCTTCCGCCTCGATGCCCACACATCATCGGCCGGCATCTGCTGCGCCCCAGCAGGCCCAAACGCAGCACGCGCCGCTGCAGGCTGCAGCAGTGCCGGCGTCTGCAGGCCATGAGGCGCGCCCTGGTCCGACAAACCCTCCTCCCGGTGCTCCGCCTGCACCTCCCGCCGGCACTCCCTCAGCTCCCACCTCACCGCCGACAGCCTCTGAGCCACTCCCCGCACCGCAGCCGCTTCCCCGCTGCCGTAGCTGCCCCGGCCCTCGGCCACCTCCCCATGACCGCAGCCGTTTCCGGAGGCCACGGCCAGCAGCTCAGACTCGCAGGAGGCGAGAGCTGCCTCCTGTTGCCGCAGTGCCGGTGCAAGCTGGCACCGCTCCCACGCGGCGCCTTCGCCGCAGGCCCCCGCAGCTCTGTGCAGTGCCGCGGATGTCTGTGCCAGCGCCCCGCGCAGTTCGGCGTTCTCCAGCTCCACCTGCTCCAGCTCCCTGCATGCACAGGCTCTCGATTCGGGCTACGAGTGAGCATCACGTTTCATACCCAGGACATACCCAGGTCTCTACACATGTAACCCTCAGTCCTACATACAGTGTGACACAGGCAAGTGGATGTGGCCCACATGTGAGGTGAGCGTGGAGCCCGTCTTCATGTGTGCTGATGTGATGCAGCACATCGTCTGCGCCTACATCGATGTGCATGCATAGCGACGGTTAAACACGATTTCCACAGTTTGCAGCACCAGTTCTGCTACAGCCACGGTGCAGCGCTGCCAGACCAGCCATAGCGGGTCGTTTTCGTTGCTTTTTTTCCTGCCTTTTACCATCGGAGCTGCTGAGGCCTTGATCTATCGTGTCTACAGTGTAACGCAGCCATCGCAGGCGCCCGAGGCCGGCTTCGCCGCAAGGCAGGTCCGAGGCCACAAGATACTCCTCTACGAGATCACGTTCTTGCTTGTGACGGCTGCCGTGGTGTCTTACAATGCTTGCACATGAGGAAACACTCCACACCGTGCCTGCTCAACGGGCAGCAAACACCACAAGACGGCCGCTGCACCCGGTCAACACGTGACGGCCGCATATGACGTGCCGGCGTCAATCTGATCCCACCGGCGCATCGTGGTTCCGGTCACCCACCAGTCGCAGATGTGGGAGTGCCGCACCGTGCTGCGGCAAACGACTTGCCCATGCTGGTAGCCAGCACGCCCTGGCAGCAGTCTGCCCCGGCCCTCTGCCGCCGATTCGACCGCCGCTGTGATGCCCACGCTCCGCGCTGCGCCTCGATGCGCTCCTCATACCCCTGCTTCTGCTGCAGCTGGCGCTTGAGCTCCTTCACCCGCTGCCGGTGCCGCTCCTGCAACGCATGCACGCGTGCCGCCTCCCGCTTGACAAACACTTCGTTCAGCATGACCACCAGCGCATCCGCGGCGCGCATGCGTGCGAGCTCTAGGCCATCCGCCCCTCCCGGGGCACCCGCTCGGTCTACCGCCCTGGCCCCAGTGGTGCCGGGGTCATCCCAGCCGGCACAACGCGGTGTCCCGTACAGCCCATCCCAGTCAGCCAGGAACTGCTGCACAAGCCGCGAAGCTGCCTTGGGCACCCAGGCGGCGCCGGCAGCTGCTTGGGTGCCCAGTGGCTGCTGCACAGCAGCATGCATATGAGACGCACGAGCCTTGTCTGCTTGCAGCCTGCGCGAGCCTGCAGCTGCTGCCTGCAGGCGGCGGTGCTGCGCAGATGCAGGCCGGCGCACGCCGCCGCTGCGTGACGCACCAGCTGTGAAGCAGGTCGCAGGCCTGCGGGGACGCAGCGGCTGCGTTGCTCCCAGCATGCCGGCAGCCGGCCCAGCGGTGGGCTCACCGCCGTCCCGAACCTGCAGCACGCACCTCTGCCTCAAACACGGGAGGTTCTGTCTGTTCAGGACGGGCGTGAGTGTCTGGCTGAGGCGGCAGTCTGCACTCGAGGTGAAGGGTGTATCACGGGATGATCAAGAAACAAGTAGTCTGATGGAAGCTGACAGCGCACAGTTACCAGGTGCATCTCTGTCATGGTGCTGAGCGGCGTCGAGTGTCCTCGAAGGCGAGCCTGTGGGGAGGATGACCCGTGGGCAGGTGCCACAGCCGCCGCTGCCTCGGCGTGCTGCTTCCCAAGTTCTGCCAGCAGCACCCTCAATTCCGCATTCTCGGCCTCCAGCAGTTCCGCATTGTGACGGGCTGCTGCATGCTGTTGTCGCAGCTTCACCGCCTGCAGTCAGGAGAGGTCATCTACTATGGCCGCGTGAAGAGATTGGGCAGGCCCTGCTGGTTCTTGCAGCATCTGGGATGGTGGGATGGTGTGTCAGGTAGACCACAAGTGCTAGGTGTGTGGTTGCTGCTTTGACCCCAGTATGTAGGAGGCTCTTCACGCTGTCATGGCGTTGCTGTGAGAGGTGCTTGGCACCTGCAGCGGGCATACGTACCTGAGCCACTGCCTCCTTCTGGGTTGCCAACTCATCTGCCATTTCGCTCCGTAGTCCCTGCTGAGTGGCTTGCTCGTGTTGCAGTGACATGACACACTGC
>JALKAD010000153.1:470864-511811 GCA_024500015.1 Ulva compressa | reverse complement strand
CAGCCTGCACACTGGCAGAATGTGCGTGGAGTGCCCGATGCTGCGTGATGCTGTGCTCGCTTCCTGCGTTGTTTATGTGTGTGTGTTTGCTTTCGTGCCGGCGCTGGTTTTTTTTTTCACCTTTTACTCGTGCGGAGAGTGGCCTTAGGGCTTGTGATGGTTTGTCTGTTTGCATGTTGCCTGCTCTGTTGCCTCGGCGCTGCTGGGTCCTAGATATATCACAGTGTAACACACTGGCAGAGCGACTGTGCTTGTTCGCCAGTGTAGCACAACTTGTGATGATTCTGGTATTTAGACACTATACCAGAATCATCACACCATTACATGGCACACACAGGCATCATGCGCCGGCCCCAGCCGGGTTCCGCATGGTCACTGATCCTGCCTCCAGCAGTGCGCTCGGGCCGGTTGCAGGAGCTCGTCCAGTTCCACCGCCTCAGCGTAACAACGCAGACACCGGCCGTGGCAGGTACACAGGGATGCGACTCACCAGATGTTCGAGATCGTTAGGTGGGCTGACAAGACATGATGTCGGGACGTGTTGTGGCCACATGTGGAAAGCAGGGCCGCACATCATGGGGATAGACCCACCATCAGACGTACCCTGCCGGTCCCGCTGTCCAGGCATGTTGTTGTTCCCAATCTATTGATGGAAAAAATCAGGTTGAGACAGCTGCACCCTCGAGGACTGTATTAGGACACCGCTCGTGATCGCCGTCGAGTGCTGAGCTACACACGATCCGTCTGATGACTCGGAGGCCCGTGGCACCAGCCGAAACTAGTCACGTAGCCTGCGCTGGTTCTGTAACTAGCAGTATCCAGTGTACCTTCTACCTCTTTGACAGTGCATCAGAGGTAGACCTGCAGATCCATTGCCTTGAATGTGCGGCGCATGACAAGTATAGTACCCCTGGATTGGTCTGCCGTGTCCACATCTGGTATTGATGCTCAGGTCCATGCCATACACGACGAAGTTCTGTTTCTCACACCCCCTGGTGCTTGCTGTCGGCTATCTGCTGGGATTCGGTTGCTTGCTTGCCTGTTGCTGCCCTCGCTGTTGGGCTCCTGCGGCGATCTCCGGGTTATAACACACCCCCTGGCCATACCGTATGGCCCATACGCACTGGCCTGAACCGGCACAGCCAGCAGAAGCTACCAGCCAGTACACAGGCGGTGCAATACTCTCATGCTCAACAATGTGGACGCCACGTTGCAATACCCAAGAATCTGATCTATCAGACATCGATGTCAAATTGTGTGAGATATCATATGACATATTACCCATGTATGGAGGTTGCGCTGAAAAACCGAGCGGGTGATCTACACCTTGCTGTCAGCGTGTGGATCATGACACCTTACTCTCGGTTGCGCATGCATGTGACGCGCCGCTGACTCCGCTTGGTAACTGCAGGGATGTCACGAGAAGACCAGCATAGCATCTGTCTGCTATCACCGCACATATGACCGCACATATGATCTCAAAAGACAGCGGTCGCAACGGCCAAAGCCAGAGCGGGTGTTTGTGAGCTCTGCAGGGCAGGCAGGATGATATACAATGGCCAGCTCGGCTCGCACAGCAGCTGGTGGACTACCTCTCCGCCATCCCCATCACCCTGCCCCTCGCCCCCGGCGCCATTTCCGCCACCTGGATGCTGCAAGTCACCGGCGGCTCCATGGCCGCCGCCGGCGACGCCGCAACGGCGGCCGAGTGCTACGCCGCAATCTACACCGGCTCGGACCTCACGGCATCGAAACGCCACATCGCGGAAGCCACGCGGCGCGGCGCTCCCAGCACACAGGGTGACAAGGCAAAGCGACACGGCGGCGCGGCGCCGCAGGGTCCGGCCGCCGTGTCTCAGGACACCAGCTGTGGCGGCGGGGGAAGGCTGGAGGTGACAACCAAGTACGCGCAGACGTGGTGGACGCAGCTGATGGTGCTGACAAAGAAGTTCCGCACGATTTACTGGCGCAAGCCGGACTATAATCTCATGCAATTTGGCATGACGGTGCTCATTGCTCTCGTCCTCGGCTCCATCTTCTTCGGCCTCGGCGACCTCCCGACCCCCGCCAACCTTGCCGACGTCCAGAATGTTCTTGGAGTGCTCTTCACTAGCGTCTCCTTCATGGTGCGGCCTGCTGCGTGCTGCGGCCTTACACCTGTGAGTGATGGGTGGGTGCGCTGGGCCCGGCATGCGCCCCCACCCATCACTTACAGGTGTAAGGCCGCAGCACACACCAAGTTGACGGCGATGTCCCGCAGTAGCATGTTCCATGTAGTGCATGCCCCGCACATGCGCTCGAGCTTGGGCGGCTGCAGCTTTGGGCGCCATGCCGCGTGCGTGGTGCAGTGAGCAGACCAGTACATGACCTCCCTAGCATGTACTCAAATCACTGGGCCGCCGTAGTTATATCGTCTGCCTCAAGCTATCTCGCAATCGGTATCGCAGCATGTACAGCATCAAGGGGCCTGCCCGGGTCGCATACAGCCTGGCTGTCCTCACCTGTGTCGCATTGGCACTCATCCCACTCATGCAGTTCCGGCTCACCTACTCAGTACTGACGTCAGGGCATATGTGTTACACGGTGATAGATCTAGGACCCAGCAGCGCCGAGGCAACAGACCAGGCAACACGCAGAAAGACAGACAGCCCATCGCAAGTACCAAGGCTACTCTCCGCACGAGCTAATGCCAGAACGATTTCGCTCAAACTTGCGCTGGCATGAAAGCAAACACACACATGCGCATGCACACACACAGGGCATATGTGCCATTGAGGCGGCTCCGGGGTCAGGGCATCGTACCTGCACGCTGTGCTGCCTGCACGCCTCGCTGCCTGCACGCTGTGCTGTGGAATATCGTGGACATATGAAGGTGCCCCAATGTGTAGCCTTGTTACCCATTCCTACAAAGCAGCAGCCTTCATGGCCCGCCATGACAGCTGTGGCCTGACGGTGTGCAGGGAATGGTGAATCTCATCAATGCTGCTCCTGTGATTGCTCAGGAGCGGGCAGTATACTACCGGTGCGCCTGCCTCTGCTCTGTCACTTTTGGCCCTCTGTCTGTTACACACACACAGAAAAGGCACGATCTTCATATCGCGCCAATTAGCAATCAAATACGGCTCACATCGTTGCAGCGCCCACGTCCAGAACTGTTACACGGGATGTGTAGAATACGCCTGTGCCGTGCGTTGTTTGTCCAGCTGGTGGCAAGCTTATGACGGCAGTGCATCACAGCCTTGCATTCGCTTGTATTCCTTCCTTGCCTACCGCTCCCGCGCGGGTACATCAAGCATGCAGCGTACAGCCATCATGATGGACTGCACCAAAGGCAGGTACACATGCTGCGTAAATGTGAATGTACTACCAGCAAGTGTAAATTGTGGCACACTGACACGGCAGGCACGCGTGCTGCGCAGGGAGAGGGCCGCCAGCATGTACTCCGCACTGCCCTTTGCACTGGCGGCAGGCTCTGTGGAGATTCCGTACATCCTCGCCCAAGCACTCGTCTACAGCCCCATCGTGTTCTTCCTCGTGCAGTTCAACAACGACGAGCACTGGCAGTTCTGGTGCGCTCCTGCGTTGCGCCCTTGCAATTGTGACAGATCAACGCTTCAGCAGCGCCAAGAGAAGGAGCGCTGCTGTCTCATTGTCGCGCCTCCTTGCCTCGTAACGCGATGCGACAACAGCAGCACGCCTGACAGGATCTGCCCACACATGTGGCCGCAACGTGTCCATGTCCATTCAAGAGCAGATCTGGCGGGCTGCTGTTAGAATTGCATTAGACTGCTATATGATTGTAGTCTAGTGGCAGAGTACTGCAATTCTAGCAGCTGCGCGCCAAACGCATCGGCTTAGCAGCTGACTCAGCTGACTCTGCCCCCACCACGCCCGCCTTTCCAGACTCCTCGATGTGCTCCAGCCTTTCGAACGCTCAGCACTAGAGCTGTATTTTAGTGGAGCACTAGACCAGCTTTAGCAATAAACCAATTTTCTAAAATTTTCTAAACTTAAAATTGGAGTGCCAAAAGCATGTTTATTTAGATTGACCCAGAACCACACTTTAGCGATTATTTAGATAAAGTTTGCACACAAGTCCGAAGGAGTCATGTGCCACTTTGGGCTGCTCTCTGAAGCTGTGAGGCTATTGGGAACCTTTCAACCTGCAAGGCCCTGGCTTGCACTGACATGTCAAAATGGTAGAGTGACACCAGCTGAATAACACCGTATGACAGATTGACACCAGCACTGTCCATGATTGCGCACGCCTACCAATCTCCATCCACACTTTCATCAGAGCCTGAGGCACCCTCATCCTCACTCATGCTGTCATTCACTGGCTGGCTTGGGCCAGCTAGTACGCGTGCAATTTCAAGCTTATTCCCTTCGTCTGCTCTACGCATGACAGAATGGCTATGGGTGCATCACTGACAGCATGCTGCACAAACTGTACAACTGTGAAACATATGCAGTCTTCAACAGATCGTTTGGCGCCATGTATGCATTCACTTTGAGGGCAGCGTGTCTGATAATGCAGCTGGGCATGACTTGCATTTGCCAAGACATATGCATTGCAGGAAAGGCACTCTCCATAGCCTGATCCAACTGTGCCTCATTGATTCCCAGATCGGATATTGTCACAGTGGTCCACTGTCACAGTGGTCCACAGTGGTCCACCGTGCGCTTTGAAGTGACCTAAACTTCGATTGGGACTTCGATTGGGACCATGCTAACATTGTTTAGCATGGTGGTGCTAAAACTCACTAAGGCTCAGACTTTAACCAAGCAAAATCCGCTTTAGGGCTTATTAAAGGGCCTATTTTAAGTGCATTAAAATTGACTTTAGGGGCCCTAAACTGTAAAATACAGCTCTACTCAGCACCTGCGCCAGCCTCGACACCCGCCGGCTTCGGAACCTGCATTTGGCATTGCAGAGGCAGGCGCTGCTGGCGTTGTTGGCTGTGATGCAGATGCTGCTGCTGACGCCACTGCTGGGCATGTCTATTAGAATTATCGTTGGTACCTGGCACGACCCATGATGCCAGCTGCGTGCAGGTACTTCCTGCTGATGGTCATTCTCACGATCTGCATCTACACGTTCATGGGTCAAGCGCTGGCGTACTTGACCGCAAGCCCTTCAACGGCCATCATTCTGGCTTCAGGTGTGTGCTTGCCGCTGTGCACAGCTGTGCCGCTTGCAGCTTCATGATATCAATGCGGGACACAGCTTCATGGTATCAATGCGGCGCGTAGCGGTGTAGCCCCCGCAAGTGGAGCTGTCCAGTTCTGGCTTGCTGCCATCAGCAGACTAAGGCCGCAGTTTCAACACCCAAGCTCCGTGCAGGCCTGTCCTTCATCTTCAACACATTCAACGGCTTCGCGAGGCCTTATCCGGAGATGCCTGTGGGCTGGAAATGGCTCAACAGGTATGCCCGACCTTGGGCTGTCCTTCTGCTGTGTGACACCCAAGAGGCGGCCCCCGCGCCTGCCGTGTTACACAGTGATAGAGCTAGGACCCAGCAGCGCCGAGGCAACAGACCAGGCAACACTTGCCTGCTGTGCAGCACGTGCCGTTCCCATGCTCACCCCGCTGCTGGGGCAGTCTACCCCTGCCTGTGTAACATAGCACAGGAATACGCCCTGTGACTTGCATGCGCGCGTCTGAGGGGGGTTTCCGGTTGGGCTACCCCTTCGGCTCCTGGGTCCCGGTTCGCCGGAGATGTCAATGGCCTAATCGGCTACGGCAAGTAATTCAATTTACATTTACATTTACATTTACACCCCAGCAGACAGCAAACCCCTGCAGAACATGGCTCCTGGAACACAACGCACACATAGCCCAGACTCATATGAGTCTATATATATGCCGGTGCTGCCTTGTCGTAATTTTTTGCGTGCCCAGGCGTTTCGGCGGCGTGATTCAAGCACGACAGTGCCCCCTCATCGGTGTACACCACCACCCCTGAACCTGTGCAGGCTCGTGCCCACGACATGGATCATGATGGGCCTGACAGTGTCCCAGCTGGGAGACAACGAGCAGCAGTTCCAGGCCCCGGGGGGCGCCATCAGCACGGTCAAGGGCTTCCTCGACGAACAGTTTGGCTTCGAGTACAGCTCGCGATGGCCCTGTGCCTTGTATGCAGTCATATACGTGCTCGTGTTCAGGCTGGTCGGGGCAGCTGCCCTCCGTTTCCTCAACTTCCAGAAGCGTTAGCTGCTCACTGTGGGCTGATCAACTGCACACGCTGCATGCATCTCCCGTGCCACACCAGCAGCCACAGCTTGTGCATGAGGGCCTACTGTATACTGGCTGGAAGCAGTGCTGTGGCAGTGCTGGCACCAGGTTGTTGATTGTGCATGTATGTGCCTGCCCAGCCCACACGGTCATCACTGTCTCGGCGTGTATGGCATAGGAAACAGTGCTGTCTATTTGATGAAATGATTGATCAATGAAGTAGGTGATGAGGGGTATGGGCTACGATAGCTTCTAATGGAGACCTGTTTTGGTAAGGATTGACTGTGGTCGTGGAAATCACGTCGCACAGCATCGCACGGCAGTCAGCTCGTGTGAGACATACCTATCAGATCGTGCGTGCATGTTGCATGTAACGAAGGGCTAGCAATGCGGTATTGTGGGTCAACAGGCCGAGATCTTCTGCCAGTGACGGACTGTGTTGGCAAAACCGAGCACGTGATGTGATGGAAACCCAAACGCTAGAAGGGAGTCCCTATGTTCGTATGCACACTGAGCCCGTTCACGGCCAGACACATCTTGAGAGTAAAACTTGTGTAGACGCGCGTACGACTGGAGTGTTACACGCAGATGTAACACTACGACTGGAGCGTAGCAAGCCACGTTGATTATTTGACGTCTCGAGGCCTCACACACTGCCCGGCGGTGGCTGCGCGGGTGTGGTTGTGTCAGTTGTGTCGGTTCGTCGTGGCTTTTCGCCTGGGACTGTTGCTGATTGTTGCTGCCTGCTTGCGGGGTTTTGGTCGTCTCCTTTCCTTCTGTTGCCCTCGCTGCCGGGCTCTTGCCCTCTCAGTCTCCGTTTTACACACTGCCCTGCGCTACTTTGGTCGCCCCGTTATGTCGGTGGCAGCCTGTTCCACGGTGGTGCAAGTCACAGCACTTGTCCGTGTTACAATCGCAGCCACTCACCAGCACGTCCCAGCTAGAGATGGGGCAGGTTCGCTATGTACCGTGGGCCGAACAAGCCAGTCCTCACAGCAGCTGCCCTCAGCTTGTGGTGTCCAACCTCTGCTGATCTGAGCAGTACAGATCTCGGGCACAGCCACTCGTTTGTGTGGCAGGATTCTACACGCCCTCATGGCAACACACCGCCTCTCAGGCCCGTCTGGCCATAATCAGTAATCATACATTATCAAAGTCGCACTCTGTGTTGCCCTGGCGCCTCTCACAGCCACCCACAGCCTGATATGGCACAGCACAGCACAACAGCCGTGAACGTCCTGCCTCTCCGTACCTGCAGCGGCTCCCGCACTACTGTCTCTAGCTAGAACTTGCAACGCAGGACACACAATCATACTTCGCTATACTGCCTGCCTCGCCGCCCCGCTGCCGGCCTGCCCCCCCGCATGCTCCTCGTAACACACGCGCCTCGCCCAGCACGGCAGCCACCCCCGCCCGCATGCTGGGCTCCCCGCTGAGCTGCCAGCTGTACCCACAGCATACCTGGCGCGCCAACACGAGCGGTGACGGGCGCATGCCGCGCTCCAACCCCCCCCCCCCCCCCCCCCCCCCACCCCCACCCCCCCCTCCCCTTGTGCCTCCGCACGCATGCATGCTCACTGCGTCTCGACGTCCGCTGCCTGCTGGGGGCGGTCGTGTGCTGAGCCATACTGGACAGAGTCCTGGGGAGCGTAGACGACGGTCTGCGCCGACTGCGGCGGCTGCTTCGGCGGCAGCTTCCGCAGGATGAAGAGCACGAGGGCGGACGGGACTATCTCCACCGCGCTGTAGAATGTAATGTTCAGCAGGGGGTGACCAAGGACGTTGAGGCTGTAATCATTCCTGTCCACTATTGCGAGCACGATGAACACAGCACGCGCGAGGAAGCACAGCGTACAGATGACGGTAACCGTCCCGACCTGCACGCGGAGGTGGTGTTGACGCGTGGCATTACACATGTGGCTCATGTGCCCTGCTGTGGCTGGTCAGCTAGATGTCTGCGGGAGGTACGGGGGCTGGCTGAGGTGTGGGCCGGCTGAGGCCTCAGTCATGAGGCACTGTTACACGGTGTGGGAGTGTGCGTTGAGAGGACGTTTGTGTGCATGCATGAGCAGAGCCTGACTGGCCGGCTAGCCGTGTTAGAAGAGCACAAGAGCACATTAGACAGCAGTGAAACAGAGAGCTTGTGCACAATCTCGTGGTGTGTGTGGCCTGTTGGCGTGATGGCAGGCATTGTGTGGTGCAGGACGGCCGGATGGCATATTTCGGCCTGGCGGTTGAGGCATGTTGCTGTGGGCAGACGTACCTCATGCATCTTCTTCGTTCGGCCACGGCTCTCGAGAGGGAAGCGGCAGAGCATTGCGACCAGGCGACCGCCATATACCATGAAGCCCAGAGCCGCTGCCATTGACACCACGACCAGGAACCATGATGCGGTCAGCTGCATGGCCCACGACGACTGTCAGTAATAGGTGGTCTCAGCGGCAGAAATTTGAAATGGTGGGTGCGCGAGCAGCAGCGATAACAGCTTGATCCAGGCATCCTGTGGCGCCGCACGCGAGACATTCGGGTGGGCAGGCAGAGGAGGGAAGGCTGAAGGCACACCACGGCAGCTTTGTGTACTGGTGGATACGCTGACAAAACGAGAAGAGTCACTTGCACGGCGTATACGAAGATGTTGGTGACAAGGAATGTTGGGCGCAGTTTGGCTGTTGACTGCCCTTTTGCTTGGTGGTATATCTCTGCCCAGAACAGAACCAGCAGTGTGTATGTTGTAAAAAACAAGAGCCCAGGTAGGTCATTCAGCATCAACCTTAGCACAGTGCCGTGGATTTCCTGCAGGGACACACATCTGTGACGCATGGTCGTGAACAAGTAGACAGCGACCTGAAACGATCGGCGCACTGAAGAAGTCAAGTCATCTTACCTGCAGTTCGCAGCGGAAAGCCATAACAACAGCTCGCAGGCCGCAAACAATAAGATTCAACAGATGGAATACTTTCTGCGTTGTCCATCCGTACTGTGGCACCCGACGAGATATTCGCATCAGCTGGATGAGGGCCACGAACGCAATGATTGCATACGCAAACGCTAGGCCAATAAATGCTCCATATTCAAATCTCTTGTTGTGGCGGAGTTCCTCCCACCTGCACGGCATAAACCAGGTGCTCTCGACGGTGCGGATCATGACGGTGCCGATTACAACGATTTCGCGTTCATTTGCACCTCTGCTCTTGAAAATTTTAACCATTTGTTAGCATCCCGACCGGTCGCATGCTGGTGGTAATAACTGTGATCGCAGGCGAT
This sequence comes from Ulva compressa, assembly GCA_024500015.1. Taxonomy (NCBI): domain Eukaryota; kingdom Viridiplantae; phylum Chlorophyta; class Ulvophyceae; order Ulvales; family Ulvaceae; genus Ulva; species Ulva compressa. Next base: position 502,312 of record JALKAD010000153.1, on the reverse strand, counting down.
ATCGCATGACATCGCAACTGAGCAAGCAAGGCAATAAGGTCCCTGTGCCAAACAATTTCCACAAATCAAACATGATTGATAGTAGACGACGCTACGATCTGTAAACGCCCGAAGGTTGAGCGCCTTGGTGATTTGCCCGCTGTGATTAGCGACTGGAGGTCGCACCATGAAGGAAGGCTCAAGCCGTCGACACCTGTGGGCAGGACAGACGATCCGACGATCCTCATAATACCTATTTATGTGGCGTCTGCCGTGTGCTGCCAACCACTGGGCGTCTCGATGAACACACGAACACCACCACCACGCTCGGCGACGTGCAAACTGGGGAGAACGATCTGGCACGATCTGGCTGAGGAGAGCTTGCGAACTTTATAATGACCCTCAGAGGTGTCTCTACTGCACCTAAGGCAATGCTGATCGCCTGGTAAAGCAACGCTTGATCAAGTGAAAAATGGCACGGCAACACGATATAGCCTTTCAAATGATTTCAGAATTGGCTGGCACTGTACAATATGTAGCGTAGCAAATACTGATTGGTTTGAGGAGCTGCGTAACTAGGGATACAGGAATCCTGTAGCCACATCCGGGCGGTTTCGCGTACTTCCACACACGGTCCGGCAACGCCACAAGCACCGAGAAAGAAAACGCAAGACGTTACCGAGCGAGTCGCGTTTACAAACAATGTACAAAGGGTGAAGAATATCATATTGGAACGTAGTATGATGAAGGTGGTCCCTCTCAGGGAACAACCTTGGAAGGAGATAGCAATGTGACTTCTTCAACGTCCGGCGTAGACACCATCCAGTCGTCAACACCAAATCTACGCCTCAATCTTTCCACGAAGCACAGAAATGGAGCTTCCCGGCCCCGCCACGGCCACACAGTGTCCTTTCACCGATGTGGTCGTGACTCTGTGTCCCACCTGGGTCTGGCTCACCAGTAAACCTTGCTGACTGACATTTGCAGCGATTCGGCCATCACGACGCGGTTCACAGGCCCGTATGTCGTACAGGGATAGCAGCTCACCTCCGTCCCCTCCGCACACCACACCTCTACCCCCTGCAGGCCATACAACGAACGTCATAGCACTTGCAGGCAACAAACACGATCTTCATGGGCGAAAACAACTGCACAAAAGTCTTGCGGATGAAACGTTGACTGTCTCTGACGTGCACAAGATGAAGATGCTGCACCCAGATGGATGCATGGCAACAACTTGATGAGCGCAGGTACCTGAGAGTACCCGTACCGTCCGTACGATTCCAAGTCGAAGGTGTACACATTGCAATATTTGCACGATTCTCAATACACGGTGCCTCGACTGCCGAAGCCCTGTTTCTGTATCGCTCACATATGCTCAGCTTGTGTCCATCAGGGTAGCCTGACGTCGCAGACACAGCATCCAATGCAGTTCGCTCCAGTGCTTGGCCGGGCAGGCAAGTGTGGTGTGCACACTGCACCCGATCTGGCCAGACATCAGGCAATCACGCTACAGTTACTGCGGGCCACTTTGTGGTACGCACCGCCAGCAAGGCATGCTGCAAGTAGCTGCAACGGGGGCAGTTCAAGGCGGAGATGCACACCCCAGGTGAAGGCTGCTTGCTGCATGGCCTTGCCCTTCGGCAGCTGCGTGTGGCCTGCAAGCCCCAGCAGAGGCGTGCTGGGCTGGCGGACGTCGTGCACATACATGGCAGCATCGAACGACGCTGTCAGCAGGTGGTGCTCGCTGGCGTGCGACTGGCCGCACGGCGCGCCCCCGCCTGCGCCGCCCTCGGCCGCCGACGCCCAGGCGACACTGTTCAAGGCAGAGGCGTGGCCTCCGCTGAGCTTGGCCACCTCACTCTCACAGCGCACATCCACAAGCTTGCATGTCCTGTGCAACACTCACCATATATCCCGCAGCAAGATGGCGCCGGAGCCCAGGAAGGCCGCAGGGGATGACATGAGGCCATGGCAATCACACACATCGCGGCACAGCAGGCCCGTGCAAGTGTCAATCATCTGGTGCATGCGTCACCGGGAGTGAGCACATTGCAATCATGCCGAACGAAAGAGTCTATGCTACGCATGCATGCCATTTGTCGCAGGTGGCCTCGGCAGGCAGAGCCACGCACCGGTCGTTGCCCGCCGTGGCAGCCAGGCTCGCGTCCCGCCAGCGCACGCACTTGACAGTACCACTGTGCAGGCCGCTCCACCGCTGCACGACCTGCATGCCCGTCGCCTGCACAGCCGTCAGCGCGACTGTTGCGTCCTTGGACGCAGTCAGGACCTCGATCGTGCTGCGGCCGGCAACGCCGTGCACGCTCGGGCGCAAGTGCATGCTGAAGATGCCCTGCTTGTGGACGTCCGCCGTCGACGCAAGCTGCGCAAATCTGCCGCAGCCGTCCACCCTCGCGGGGTCCCACAGGGCCAACGTGCTGTCGTTGCACGCAGACAGCAGCCACGGCAGATTGGCGTCGGAGGTGGCCAGCGCCGGTAGCAGCTGCACGTCCGCCAGCCAGGACTTGTGCAGGCGGCTGGCGATGAGTTCCTGGCATGGTGCCTCTGCAGCCGCCTGCAGCGCCAGCTGGTCACTACTTGGCCGGGCAAATCATGCAGACTGGGTGCAAGCATGCCTGGCGGTGGGACCCTGCGTTCATGTTGGACTGGTAGTCGCCGGGCAAGCTGGCAGAAGCGGAAGCGAGCACGCACCTCCGGGACGCAGAAGAGAGAGCACCATCCTTCCTTTCCTGCCGCTGCTACCATGTTGCCATGCCAGTCAAGGGAGTAGATTGCCTTCAGCTGCGGACTGTCAAGGCTGCAGTGGAGGTTTTGGAACCCTTTCAGTTCATCATCACAACTCAGCCGGCTCTGCCAGGGGCGGCGCGTGGACCGGAAGTCTGTGCACTCAGGGGAGAATGGAGCACATGCAGCCCATGCAGCAGTCTGCAGCGCATAACAGGGCGCATCAACAACTGTAACAGGCTGCTCAGAAGGAGAACCTGCTTGATGGGACACGCCCTGAGCCTGTGCTATGGCTGAGCTACCTGCAGCATAGCGCCCTCGGCATTAGGGCCAATGAGGCTGACGTTGCATTGGCATGCACAGCGTGTAAAGGAGGGCTGCACCTGACATATGCCTTCCTGAACCAAAGCACGTTCGTGCCCGCGAGCTACGGCGCAATTGAGATTCGTCCGGAACCACCACAGCCTTCTTGCGCTTGGGTGCCTTCACATCCGACTTCTGGGCTGTGCCTGTCAGCCCATTCTGTAGCCCGAGTGCCTGGAGCTTTTCCAGGTTGGCAGCGATACGCTCACGCCTCAGCTGCTCGTACTCCGATACCTCTTCCACTTTCACCGGCAGCTCATCCAGCGCCTCAAGGACATCTTCAGCGTACTCAAACGCAGAATCCTGAGCTGGTCGCATACCCCGGCGTTTACGTAGAGCAACTTTCTGGCTGGCATCCGTACTGGGAGGGCATGAGGGAGATTGGTGGTTCTTTGAAATCTGGACGGGTGGGCTTCTGGCATTGACAGCGACTCCTGTGATTTCCGACAGAGGGCTGCACTGATTCACGGCTTGGTCTGCCCTGCTGGATTCTACCTTTGCATCAACTGCTGGAGAACGAGCATCGTTGATGACCATGGAAGTGTTCTCGTTGTTACCCGGCGCCTTGACATCGACGCGCTGGACGCCTTCCCATGTATCATGACCACCTGAAGGTAAATGATAGATTTTGCGGTTCAGAGATGGTATGGCTTGAGTCGTCTGCTTCGAAGGGTATAATGGTGTGAACGGTGATGGTTTGTGGCGACGTTCGCGACGACGACACACACGCCTACACCAGATGCGGACGGAGCAAACATGCCCAAAGGATCTCTCTGACACTGTTCGGCATGCGCGCGGCTTTGCTAGCGATTGATTAAGGCCTGAGAGAGAAACGGGGTGCAGCACAAGGGCATCAGCGAACTGTCCACAACGAAGTTCACAAGAGCTTACCTGTTGCAGCTGACTGTGTCTTGTGTGTTTGTAAATATTTCAACATTGACGACTGCATGGTGGCCCAGACTCGGTCTTGTCAACAATCAAGCACACGCGTACGCGACAAGCCTGTCCAATGAGCAGCGACGGCGCAAGCGGTGATCGTGGTACTGACTGAAGAGAATAGCTGTGGGCGACCTTGCAGAGTACAGGGGCGCTTGAGAATACTCGGCCGCGGTTCGAGCTCGATCTGTGTGATGTCGATACGCCGGTCTGCCAGCTCGCCAAAGCCACTGTGAAGTCAGCGAAATTCAGATGGTGTGAGAGCCTCCGCAGCTACTTGCGTGCAGAGTTTGGTGAGGACTGTACACCGCGATGCAATGTCAGGGATGGGCGACGTTGTTGCTGAACGTGGCGCTGAGATGCATGCGCATGCTGACATGCATGCAACCAGCCCTTACACCGCGGAGCCCGCGGGCGTGGCAGTACACATGGCAACATGCTCAGCAAAGCGCGCGTGTCCGATCGGATCGCACGGAGGCAGCAGATCAAGCGTGAACGCAATACACTCAAACTCTACTCGCCACTGCACCAAAACATGTCACGCGGACGTGGCTGCCGTTGATTGTCTGTGCTCATTGGTACCGGAAGGCCACGAATCCACCTGCCAGCTTGCAGCGCGCGGCAACAAGGTCGATTGCATTTAGTGCTGAAGCCACAGGAACAAGTGCGACTCTTTTCTGCTTAACGCGGATTTGTTACACCTCACATGACGGCGGTCCTTCATGATCAGCGGAGTAGACAGGCACTGTGTTTTAGGCTCGTGTAACCCGGGGGTGCTCTCGGGACGACCCGAAAGCATTGTCACTACGAAGTGCTTAGAATCGCTCGGCGCCTCGCCGGTACGGCTTTGATATCATGGTCGTGGCCTTGTCTGCGTTGGTACTTGCTCTTTGAGGGCAGGCTGTGCGATTGCAAGTCCTTTATCTATGGGGTTGGGAAGGCTTCGGTGTCCAACATCGCCTCATCGCAACCGGTCGTCTTTACAAGCGTATTTGGAGTAGATATCGTAAGGTCCGTTGTCCAAGTTGATTTTGACAACCGCGAGCGATTGGTTGCAGTCCTGCAATAGATGGTCGAACGGCTGCAGACGTATTATGGCCACGATTTTACTTGCTTAGATTCTTCTGAGTCTTGTGATGTGCATCTTGGATTGTGATGCTGTGTTTGACCTTGATCGATGCTGCATTCACTTGACCACGTTGATGTCCGTGCGTGAGAACTTCCGCCCCCCGGGGCAGTGCCATCAATATCATCCTGCTTGCTTTATTTTTAACAACGGAATGTACTGGTGACGATTGTCGCAACCTTGGTAGTTGTTGGGTGCTTGCAACCCACGCCACGTCTGCGACGGTGCACAGATCAGCCGATGGTTTTCGCGCGAGGCACCTACTTCCTCCCTTGTACTGGTTTCAGCCTGATCGAATGTCAACAGTCTGCAAGTCAATCTATCTTGTGACAATACCTGTTTGTGATACATCCTTTTGTGTAGACTTCAGCGTTTGCTCGATGCAGGCAGCCCACCGCAGTCAGCTCGTACAGCAGCCGCGAAGCACTACAGGTCCCACAAGGCGACGATTGAGTCTGATGTCTGTAGAGAGCTGGTCATGATGGATCCTGAGGGCCCGGAAATATGGCATACGCGCACGTATTTTGCGCCCTGCTGCCCTGCAAAGTTCACGAATCGGCCACAGGGAAGCTGGTGCGCCTGGATCGCCGTCAAAATGGTGCTGTTGAATAGATGGTTGATGATGTCTGCTTCTCTGTGTGTCATGTCCGTTTCTGGCTGCATCACGGCATGAGTTCACCCGATGCTTACAAGACGCATCAGAGGTACATCTTTACGGAAAACTTTGCTTCAGGTCATTAGATCAGTTCACGTTTCGGAACCAGATAGGAGCTGGCCACGCCAGCATCGTTTACCTGGTCCGGGACACTGTCGCGGACGCGAACTTGGCATTGAAGTGCTACCCAGGAGCTGCAGCCAAGCCCGATGTACGCATACAGGTACGAAAAATACATAAATGACTAATCAGTTCAATGCAGAGAGTCCTTATTCCTGTATGGTGATTCGCAGGCGAGCCCGTACCCATCACGCCGCGAGTGCTGCGCGCGGCTTTCCTGATCCGCAAGCTCCTGGGCCTGCTTTATGGCATGATTATCTGCGCTGCATGTACATATGGTCTGCTCGCATTGCCCTATGGTTGCAGAGGTGCCAGTCTCGGCTCAGTTGGGTATAAGATGGCTCAAGCGACGAGCACTGTTCGGTTTCGCTGAGGCGTTATTGCAGAGCGTCCAACTGCATGGCATGATATACGAAAATATATTTTGCTGTGTTTGATCTTGGTACCGTGCGCTGATTGATGCCGCTGGTGAAACAGAGATGTCACCGAGGTTCTTGTCATCACGTGCAGGTTGCGCACGAGATCGGAATACACGCACAGCTCCAGCATCCGAACATCCTGCCACTGTACGGAGCCTTTGTGGAGCACGATGATATACTGCTTATCATGCCGTACGCCGCCCAGGGAAGCGTGTACGACCTGTTGCGCACTGCCCACAGGACGTTCGCAGAAGATTTTTCCGTTTCCTGCATTATCAAGCCATTCCTCTCTGGATTAGCTTATCTACACACACAGGGCATCATGCATCGTGACATCAAGACAGAAAACGTGGTCGTGGACGAACATAGCCAAGTGATGATTGCTGACTTCGGCCTCGCCATCAATACGAACACCACGTCTGCGCATCTTCGTGTTGGCACTCCTCTCTACATGGTACGACGTCAGTCACATCGTCTGAGTCGCTTTATCGTGCAGGTCACTTGGCTGTCTCTGCGGCAGGCTCTGTTCCTGACGATCTCACTTTCTGTTTACAGGCGCCAGAGGTGTTCAACGTGCAGACTCACACAAATAGAAGGAACTGGGTACGAATGAGTGGTCCCGGGCCCGACAGTCCACGTGATTCTGGCCACCAGCGGGTCTCTGAGCCTGCAGCATTCAGCAGTCGCAGCCGCAAGAACTGCAGTGGCTCCGCGACCCACGGCTACAGCGACAAAGCGGACTGCTGGAGCGCCGCAGTGTTTGTGCACGAGGTTCTGACGGGAAGCACTCCCTTTGCGCACATCCACCATCGCCGGGCGCTCGAGCGAGCCGTGCTGTTCAGTCCGATTTCGCCCCCGGTGAACCTGTCAGCACCCGCCCGATCCTTCCTCATCTGGGCGCTCCACCGCACGCCGCAGCTACGGCCCAGCATCTCCCAGATGATGCAGCACCCCTGGCTGTACCACACACACCCCGCCTCCTCCCCCGCCCTGCCGCCCGCCCCAGCCCCTTCCTCCGCCTCTGCTGCACCCTGTAGCCTGCGCGCCTCATCCGCGCCCCTCGCCATGTCGCGGCCCCCCGCCTCTACACCCCTTGGCGCGAACGCCGCAGACGGCGATGCCGCAGCCCCGCGCCCAGGCCTCAAGGCATGCCCGAGCCGCCGAATCATCGGCTTTGCGCCCGCGGCGCCCTCTGAGCCCTCTGCTTCTTCCTCGTTGCAGTCGACTGCAGAGTGCCCCGCTGGCGCCCCGGTCCAGCTCGGCGACATGCATCGCGCTGTGCTTGAGGCGCTGCGACTGCGCTCGCCCACGCCGTCCCTGACCCCCCGCTCGCAGGCCTCCTCGCGGCACCTGCAAAAATCCGAGAGCGCGCCCTCCTGCCCCTGCGGCGCTGTTGAGGCGTGCCACTGCAGCGTCGGCGGCCAGCGGCGGCTGTCCCAGCGCGCGCAGTCCGCCGTGCTGCCATGCCCCGCGGCCCGGCCACAGCCGCCGATGCGTGTCTCCTCCCTCACGCAGGCCCTGATGCTGCAGCGGGACGCGTCCAGCAGCGACCTCCAGTCTCCACTGCTGGGCTCCGACGGGCCGCTCCGGCAGGCGGCGACCCCCCCGGCCGCCTCCCCGTCGCCTCGCGGCCCGAGTGCGCTGGCGCCGCGCCCCGCCGCCGGCCCGGTGCCGCCGCGTCCGCAGAGTGTGCCGTGTGCCAAGGTCACAGTGGTCTACGCGTGCGACCTGCATGTGTCCCCGCCGATGGAGGAGAGCATGCTGCCCGGCATCCAGGAAGACGCCCTCGAGAGCAACGTCCGGGAGAGCAGCACCAGCCACCGCGTGGCCAGCAGCGGTTCTGCCATCGCGGCCCACGCAGCTGGCGGCCTGCCGGACGGCGCGCCGCAGGCGGCTGCCGACAGAGTCATGCAGCAGGTTGCTGCGTCAGTTTTCAAAGACTGCCGGCAGCCGCCTCGCGGCCCGGCCTGCTCCGCAGACGTGCCGTGCCCGCACCGTGAGGCTGTCGGCGGCCGCTGCGGCAACTGCCTGGCTGCAGCGGACCTGGCGTCCATTTGGCAGCGCGCCGCGCAGCAGTCTCCGATTCAGCGGCAGGGTCACGTGCTGCCGCAGCAGCAGAGCGGGCCGCTGCCGCCCGGCCCCCTCGACGGCGCATCGGCTGTGGCCCCACCTGCCCCCGGCACCGTGTCCGCGCCGGTAAATAAGGCCACGTCCGACAGCTCGCAGGCTCTGCTTCCGCAGGAGGACGCGATCCGGCGTCTGCTGGGCATCGCGGCCGTCGGTGAGCACAGCAGCGGTGGGGCGGAGGAGGAGCGCTGCTACGAGGTGCGAGGCAGCTGGGGCGGCTCGATCGACTCGGCCGCTGGGGCCATGTATGGGCGCCTGTCGCACCGCTGCAATGCGGCGGCCTCCCCGGACGGCATGGGCGAAGGCGTCGCCCAGGGGCGCGTGGCCAGCTGGGTTGCCAATGCTGCGGCAGCCCTCTGGGATCCAGTGTCTGGGTTCAGCGCAGACAGCACCGAGAGCTCTGGTAGCACACGCCTGGACGAGCCGCACGGGGCTGGCGGCCTGGTGTCACATGTGAGTGCTGGCGCGCTGTGTGCGCTGCCGGCAAAGGTGTCCGGGTGTGGTCACAGCGCCGTCCCTGCTTCGGCCGCCGGCGGCAGCCGCACGGATGCACTGAAGATGTGGGAAACCGGCACGGCGGAGTTCAGCCGTGAGTTGGATGCTGCGCTGCGCGACGCGTCACAAGAGCTCGGCAAAAGTTCAGAGTTGCGGAAGCACGCGGATGCGGAGGGCAGCACCGCAGTGGGAAACAGCAGCGGGGACGGCTCGGACACTCCGAGTGCGTGTGTTGCAGCGCAGGGTGGGCGATGCGTGGTGTGCGCCGGGTGTGGCGCGAAGACGTGCCTGCACAGCTTCGGCGTTGACAGCAGCACTGTGTCGCTGCACGCCCTCGCGGCCGCGCTGACGCCCAGCATGACTGACCCGTCGCTGCTGCGTGCTTCGGCAGCGTATCCGGTGTCTGGGAATGAGTAGGGCACCAGCCGTGACGGCTCACTTGCTGCGCTCGTGGCCCTTGCAGCCGTGCGTGCCTGTGGCCACAGAAGCGTGCTCACCCGGGGCCTGCCCGCGGGGCGCGCTGCTGTCTCTCGCCTGCGGAGAGTGCACGGTGCGGCCATGTAGCCAACGGCCTCGTGCGATCCGTTCAGTGGATTCGTGCAGTGGTTCAGGGGGCGTGTTCTGGGGGTGGCACAGTGCAGGCCATGCACGCCATTGTATTTTCTGGGGAGGTATGGTAGCATGATCAGGTTTACTGGCAGTCAAACATGTGCAGACTGTTGCGTCGAGAGCGAAGACGAAGAGTGTGTGTCATGTTTGTGGCAGTGTGCTTGGTATTTTTTGGATGAAGATGCAGCCAAGGGTATCAGCCAAGGGTATCAGATGGGCTGGAGTGTGACGGCGTGCGCCATGCAGGACCAGGTGCTGCCACAGAATGGTATGATGGCAGCAGTGTCTCTTACCTGCTGTTAGGGCAGTTAGGGCATTGTGTGTGTGGGGGGTCCTGGCGACCCACTTCCTGGTGATAAAACCAATGAATATATATGTCATCCGAGTGATGAGCAACCCCGGTACGCTGTTCTGCACACTGCATTGGCGTGCTGTCACAGCGAATCTGATGTCGTTCTGCTCTCCTGCTCATGAATCCTGGTCAGTCCAAGTTTCTTCACCAGAGTGATGCTAATGACCAGAGTTGCTGATAAGGTTGTATGACATGACCGACAGGTGGTGACAGGGGCGCAAATGCATCATAGAGCAACATGCAGAACAGACTGCAGAGCATGCCAGCAACCATGCAGCTACAAACAGCCAAGCATAAAGCAACAACATCCTCAAGTAGCTCAGCCTTCATGCAGCGCTGCCAGAACCGACTGTTTCATACTGTCGTGTTTCAAATAGAACCTGACAGCCCGCAGACCAAACAGTCGAACAGCGCACCCGCCCACCATCCCGTTCTGGCTGAGCTGAAACATCAGCAAATGCACTAGAGGCATTGCGGAAGCTGGCAGAGGCACCGGGAGCAGTATAGATGCTCTGAAAAGCCCAAGGCAAGGCGACTTCATCGTCGCTGTCGCCAGCATCGGCCGGAGGGGCACTGGCTCCATGAGCAGCACCATGCAGAACCTGCGCGCGCGAAGCGCTGTTGCAGGTACCTTCGAGGTCAAGGCACCAAGCCCAGCAACACAGTCCGCATAGCCGTAGTTTGCACACAAGGGACTAGACTATCAGTATGGAGATAGACAGCTGCGGCTATTGAGCTGAGCAGGGGTGAGCTTGTCCACAGCTGCGGCGCCGCAGCCCGTCATTACACGGTCGACCCGCCCGCCGCCCCAGGCTAAGACCGCTCGTAGAGCGTCAGGCCAGCTAGCTTAGAGGCCCTGGGGGCCCATGCTTACTTCAAGGCACATCTGCTCGTGGACAAGCAGTCACCATGCCGGTGCAGTGAAGTAACAATGTGTACTGTCCTGCTCCGCCCCATGCAGTACAGATCATTGGGATCTCTTCGTCAGTAAAGGTTCTGAGCACCGCCTATTCTTCGGAGTTCGTACAGTGTAACGAGTGATTAGCACATTACTTTGAGAATCGGACTATCTAGGCGGGACCACTGCAGAAGGACTGGCACTTTTTTCGCGGCATGTCATGTCATCGGGCTCTGCAGCTGCCCGGGTCGGGCACTTGCCAGTCGTGCGGCTTCCAGGCACTGCTGCTGTCCCCTGTTGGTGCCTGCTCCTGTGATGTGGCTGGTACTGACTGCCATGGTGTGGCACTTTGCTCGGGGCTTCCACTGGTGGACACTCAAGCTGCAGCACCCTCCGGATCCAAGGCTGGTCGCCACGTCCCTCGACGGTTTTGGGCACACATTCACGCTTTGCCTGGCGAGCATGAGTGTTGCATTCGTCGGTCGTGTTGTACCGCTTCCATTCAAGTGGATGCAGTCGCTGATGGACTTGCTGATCCTCCACCGGGAAGTTTCAAGGCGACCAAGATCAGCGCTTCACATGTCAACTGCGCTCTGCTAGGCCGGGCTGGTAGTACATCAGGGCTGTACATAAAGATTCATCGTCCTCAGGAAGCTGCTGAGAACGCTGCTCATGGCGTCAAGTTTGGGCACCCATGACGCGCACCCCGACCGGGCGTGAGGTGGCGGAGGTTATGACCTGATGTCCACCTTCAGCAGCTGCAGTGCTTGGCCCGATCAGGGATTGCCACATCACAGAAGCCCAACAACCCTGCCCATCAGTTGTGCCAGATGACAGTCATCGGTGACGCTCTGACTGGTGTTTTGTGCATTGCACAGACATCAATTGCCAGCCGTGGGAAATGGCAAGTCATGGGTCATCTCATGGGTCCACAGTTAGTCTGAGTCTGAGTCTGCCAGGGAGTCAATGAGTCTGACGTCACCTGCGTCAGCCTGTGTTGTTCTCTGCCCTGTCCTCTGCCCTGCGCAGCCCTGATCATGGCATAACATCAGTGAGTCATGCCAGTGGGCATGTAGTACAATCATGTCTAGTTCATGAACTGGCATTGAACGGGACAGCGTACCAGCCTAGTGCTCGCTCCCTCTTGGACGCCAGGGCCTCTGTGAAGGTCTCGAGTACTGCAGATCTGTCACAGATGGGCAGTTGCAATCCTGCAACCCAGATCCATCTCAGTGTAACACTCCGCAGCTAGCTAGCATGGTGGCGTGAAGAAAAACAGAGTCGGACCTTCAGAGTAGGATTTTCAGAGTCGGACTTTCAGAGTCTTTCAGAGTCGGACTTTCAGAGTCTTTCAGAGTCGGACTTTCAGAGTCTTTCAGAGCACACCCTCACGGCCACGGCGGAAGCAAACCCCACCCCCACTAACACCGCTGCCGACAGGCGAGCATCAGACGCATCAACGCATCAGACGCATCACCCGCCGGTAAATCGAACTTCTTTTCCCATGAGCAAATTTGGATGTAAATGCAGGTGTATTTTTAATGGCTTGCCGTAGCCAATTAGGCCATTGTCATCTCCGGCGAACCGGGACCCAGGAGCCGAAGTGCTGTATAACTGATACAAGACCAGGCTGGCGGACGCACTCCCGCTGTCACTGGCACGCGGGGGTGGATGCGAGAAGCTATCACATTGTGACGGTGGTTGCTGCTGTGAGGTACTGCGCAGGTCGTGCACATGAGCATCCTCGAGGTCATCCGGCTGCTATGAGGAGGCTGCTCATGGTGGGCCTTGTGTGGATGCGGGCTGCTGTGCGCTGGCCAGATGCTTGCTGTGCTGGGCTGGTGCGGGCTTTCTTGCGGCGTACTTCATGCTGGATGGGATCCTTGCCTTCGCTGTGGGGTTGGAACCTCGCAGCACTGCGGCGTTGCAGGCCTCGGGGGCTGTTTACTATTGTCGGTCAGGATCTAGCTATAGATCTGGGACGGGTGCCACAGCATGGCTGTGGTTGGCTGCTGTGTGCTCTGGGGCATTGGTCATGGCGTTGACAAGCGTGGCCAGGCGTTCCCCAACTTTGAAAGGCTGGTGCGGACTCCACTGCGGAGGCGTTCGGGAGCGTCTGTCTGGACCGGTCATCTCTGTAAATGTGACAGGTGTGTGGGGGGTGGAATCGGTGTGCCGGGGGGGAAGAGGGTTTTGGGGACGAAGCGCATGGGATGTGTCTGCATGGGGCTGCCGGGCGCTTGTGAGAGTCCTCGGCCATGGCCGTCCCTGCGATGTGGTTGCCTGGACGTACCCGCCTGTTTGTGTGATCGTGGTCAAACACGTTCGCCTGAGCTGTGTGCGTTGTGCGTGCCTAAGCATGCCTCTGCTCCACTACGCCTGACTGGTGGGCTGTGTGTGTGGTCGACCGTGCTTCCGCCATTGTCCACGGGGGTGCGGTGGCCGCTGCCCGTCCGTGTTTGGCATGATGCCCGATTGCTGTGATTGAATTTTCACCCCTGTGTCGCTGACACGTGCTGGGGCTGCCCCTACTGGCCGTGCCGGTCACTTGTTGCTGGCTTCCGCAGTCGGTTCCAGGCGTGCACCCGCGATCGGTTTGGTTTAAGGACCGCGGTGCTCCAGCGAGCTGCGGGAACGGTGGCAACATGTGCATGGGGCTTGGTGCTGCAGGAGGCTTAATTCTGTTGCTGATGGCCGCCACTTCCACGCACCTGGCACAGGTACCATGTCACCGCAGATCGGCAACGCTGGGAGCTTGACATGGTTGGCGTGGATGTCAAAAGGTGGAGTTTGGCACAGTGGGAGCGCTGGTGCGTGTGTGCATCCGTTGGCACGCCATTGTGTGGCGCCTTGTGGCTTTTGCCTGCCGCTGTGTGCTTAAAACATGACAAGCTTGCCACGATAAGCTTCCCTTTTTGCTTCTGCCCCTGCTGCCAGGCTCCTGTGCAAATCTCTGTGTACAGGTATGGTGGGCATGGCGCCGTCGCATGCTGGCATACATGACAGCCGTGCAATCATGCGCAGCTGCGCAGTGTCAGGAGAAGCATGCGCATGCGTGCGGCCGCGGCATGCCTTGCCGTGCATCTAGGCACATAACGAGCCCTACGCTCACAGATGTGTCAACACCATCAGCTGTACTAATTATAAGCAACTGAAGCATACTGCACTTCTGGGTTGCAAACAATGCAGCGTGCGGGACAGATGCGCAGGGCCAGGCATAGTGTTCGGCAGTCATCCGCACCCGCATTGCGCCGTGTATGCTCTATGGCATGGTGTTGTGGCCTGCATGTGCCGTGCGCGCCCCCATGGATGACGTTCTCCGCCATGCCGCGCGGCTTGCGGCGGGGTTATACTCCGGTCCTGGCTCAGCTGCGTGGTGCAACTTGCGCTGCGTCTCGTCGTCTGTCATGCTTACGGACCTTGGTGTGATGCTGTCTCGGGACTGCTGCGCAGTGGCACATGCTAGACATCTCTGCCGTGTCCGAAGATCAGATGCTTGCGCGGCGCTCCTGCGGGAACATGATCCCCTATCAGATTGATTTGCGGCACCGTTGCCAGCGGTTCGGTCTCCAGACTATATGGGTGCCGCGATCCGGTCGCAGGCGCACCCTAGGGATGGGTGGCTGTCCCAGGCACAGATGGCGTTGGATGTGGTGCGCGCTGAAATGCAGCAGGTGACGAGGGAGAGTGGCAATCCCCCTCCTGATGCTACTTCGGTAATCCGCAATGCCGCCGTGCGGCTGGGCATTTGGGCGCACACTCAGGCTGTGCGGAGCTGCGGGGTGGGAGGTTCTCCGGATCCGCCCCCCCCCCCCCCCCCCCCCCCCCCCAGCCGGCCCACGTAACCTTCTGCGCAACCGGCCATGGGAGCCCTCCCGGCGCCGTAAATCGATGGCCGTTGGCCTGTACTTGCAGCGCCCTAGCTGCATGTATGCGCTGTATGTGTCCGCTCTCTTATCGGTGTCATGGGTGCTCATGGCGCTACGCTCGTCACATGTGCACCTGCCGCTGGACTACTCCCACTCCTATGGCACGCACAACGATGGCGCTGTGTGCGCGCTGTGCCGAGCCGTGTTTTATGATATGCCTGTACTGTTTGAAGTGGATGATCCGATTGAACACCGGTGGCGCCACATTGAGCATTTGCTGTTCTCCTGCGGTGCGGTACTGTCTCGTGCGCGCGCGTACATGGCCTTTAGTACCTTCGTGATGACCTGCTGTACGCAGTGTCTGGTGACCCTGCTATGCGCGACATTGTTCTCGCGGCGTTGCCGGAGGGCCTCCTGCCAGAGCATGTCGCGGCGGTGATGGCAGTGCCCTGCCTCCGAGTCCTAGACCGCTTCTCAGCGCCCGTAGATGCCCAACGTTGACTCCGACGAACCCAACACTTATGCACTGCATTGACTGCTATGTATGTGCTCGGCGTGGCTCACTGTGTTTCGCGGCTCGTGGGTGGCTGGCACGATGGCTCCCCTGACACGCGTAGCATGCGAGTGCCCCCGTGGTCATGTCACCAATGTGAAAAGAGAACTGAGTGTAGATTTGTGTAGAGGCAACGCGCTGTTGTTCAGGATGGGCTTGCAGATCATGACTGGTGTGTCTGGAAAGGCAGAATCTGTCAGGCTCAAGCCTGTGCCAGCAATGACAGGGGGGAGTGGATGCAACCAGTGATCGGTGTTTGGGACGAATTCGGCCCGAAGGGCCGAATTTAAATAATTATTCAAATCTTGCGGTATGAAAATTAATTATTTGGGCCCAAATCCTGATCCCCAGGGCCGGGAAATAATAATTATTGTGACTACTGGCGTCTCACGCGAGCCGCAACAAATTAATTGCGGGCGGTGCCCGCGGCACGTTGAAAATAAATATACAGCCTTGTGCAATGCCGTAGGTAGCGCGACCTCGCGATGCCAAACAAACGCAAGGCTGGCGACGGCGCAGCTGGCACATGCTAGGTGCTTGCTGCCAGTGGGGTTCCAGCTCGAGCAAGCCCGAAGCCCAACGACTTTAGAAACTAGATGTTTAATTGATAAGAACAAAACTGTGACGCATGAGATACCCCAGAAACGTCCTGTCGCCGACCGCACAAAGCAGGAGTGCCTGTTCCTGTTGCAGCTCGTTCTGCAGAGGTCGGTGGCATGGCCAAAGCAGACTTCCTGTTGTTGCATGAAGGCCATCATGAAGGCCATCAGTGTCCAGGTGGACAACTCTTGACCCGGTCATCATGTATGTCAATGCGGTGTTAAGTCTTCGTGCATATGACATGATTGCATGTCGACTCGGCAGAATCAATGATGTGTTGACTCCCTACATCAGAGACAGGCATGCTATGGTGTGTGTGGCTACAGGGGCACTGCCACGCGAGCGTAGCGAGCCGGAATTATTACGGTCAGGCACAGTCATGCGGCTCACGCAAAATAATTACTTCACTGACATTCAGCTTGGCGAGCCGAATCGTAGGTGATGTCCACGCCGATCACTGGATGTAACACCTCACAGCTGCAGGGAACATCCACACGAACAGAAGGCCAAAAGACAATGGCTAGGAGACAGCCTAGCCATATACCGGTATGGCACCGAGCGCTAGTAGCAAGGTGCCTGTGTATAAGACAGTTTGACTAAAGCTGGTCAGAGCCTGTGCACCTCTGGTGTCTAGAGGTGCACATGTGCATGCCAGGGATGCATGCGCTAACAGAATCCGCCCGCTTGCTGAGCTGTGAGGTAGTGCGTCGGATTTGCCACTGGCATGACTAGCGCATAACGACTCTGTAACCACACACACAAACGTATGGCGCGGACGTATCGCAGAGCGGCAGTCCGTGCACGTGGGGATGGCGCTGCGGCGGCGGTGCGCGATAAGCACAATTGTGCCTGTCCACCCATGTTGCAAGGCCGGCCGGGATGGCGCTGCGGCGGCGCCGCCTGCTTATCGTCGCGGCCGTCGGGCGTGTTCAAAACTTTCGGCAGGCGCAATCGTTTTCTCAACCCTCGGTATGTCAAGAATTCGTCGTCTCTGCAGGGATTTCAACTTGTTTCGGGACGTGAAACGTGAAAAACTGCACGCTCGGGGTGCAGCTACTATAGCTAGTACTGCTGCATGCAGAAAGGGGAACGTTCCGGATCCCCTTTCGGAACCCGCGTGTTCATGAGCACATGCATGTGATCATGCATGTAAGACTCCGAGTCTTACGTAAGTAGGTCTTACGTATACATGTACTTGGATCCAATTGGATCCAACTGTAAGTACTTGTGACATGTATTGTCCGGATCCCATGGGATGGCCAGCGCGGGAGCGTCCTGCAGCCAGTACTTACTGCCAGCCCGCTCAAGCTTAATATGTCCCTGCAGATCCGGACAATCTACAGACACACATTTTTGGGGCAGTGTGATAATTTAAAATGGTGGGTGAAACTCTTCTCGGCCGTGGGCAGCTTCAGCTGCAGGCCGGCTTGTCATGGATGAAGTTCATCATTGCTGCATGCTGGCTAGTGCAGCAATGCTTCGCGATCAGCTCTTCGCCACAAGTCATCTATCCTCCAACAAGTACTGCTGATTCGTGGGACTCACAAGCTCACGTGCACCCTGGCGTTCTCACTAGTACTAGTACTGCCGCGGCCGTCAGAAGTTTGCTAGAGGTGCGCATGCGCTTGCGCGCACACATGTCTACCGAACGGTGCCTGGCCCATTCTCGAGGGATCGTAATTAGTAGCTCTTGCATCAGGACGGTGTCGTGTCGTATGGCATGTGTCGTGAGGGGACTGCAGCCTTGGCTCTCGACTGCAGCTGACGCATCACGTGCACTGGCCTGTGAGCTGGGTGACAAGTCGAAGAATGGCAAACGTTTGTCTAAGACGTTCGTTAACGCGCCAGCCGATCGCGACGTCGACGTCGACATCGGCTATCCAGCGATGGCGATTCGAGCTCGATCTCGAGCAGCTTCAAGAAGTGCTCGTGCTCAAACGGTGTAACATGTACAGCTTCAGCTTCAAAGCTGAGCACTGCACGGAACCTTCGAGCTCGAGAACTTCTTGAATGCGCCCAGCTGCAGCTGTGCTACAACAAAATTTATCACCTCGATGCTGCTTGATCTATCACAGTGTAACACAAGTACTGATCGCGAACAGTACCAATGGTCATGATCATGAATGCGTATCATGATATCAGATTACGCACATCCCACGCACACGCATCTCATTGCGAAGTCGATCAGTAAGCTTGAACATGGGTCGTGAATCACGTGCTACATCACAGTGCAGCAGCGCGTAAAATGCAGTGCCTACGAATTCATCCGCACATGCATATGTTTTCCCCGCATGCATTTCAAGCATGACAAAACAGAACCATCGGGCACCACCCCAAACCCAGACGGGCATCGGCCACAGCAACCCTGCGGACAAGGGCGGATCCGCCCGTTCTTCGCAGAACGGTCAACATGCACAATGCCATCAGACAGCGCGCGCTCCGGGCGCGGGGCCCGGGAAGCAGAGAGTACACGCGCAGGCTCGAGCAACTTGAGCCCACGCAAGTAATCATGTTCGTGTTTGCTTTCGTGCCGGCGCTGGCCCACCAGGTTCGTTCTGGCATTGGCTCGTACAGTGAGTGGTCTTGGGGCTTGTGATGGTCTGTCTGTACTACACAAGACTCGCCTCCCCCTTCGGGGGAGGTGTGCTGACCGCCGTGCAATGGCACGGGCATGGCCATGCGGTCGCGGTCCATTCTCGAGGGAACGTAGCGTCAGCACGCAATGCCTGATGGGCATGAAACGTTGGGGAACACAAATTCTGCCGAGGTGTCCCGCGCGCGGGCCGGATATCATGAGCTGAGGTGGCGCTGACGTGTACATCGTTGAACACCGACAGTGCGCGCGCAGCGCCCTTGACACAGAGTCGACTCGGAACAACACGTGAAACACATAAGACATAGTGCATAGTAAGCTGTGATGCCTAGCTGCTAATTAAGGGGGCTCGCGCGCGCGACGTGCGTGCACTCCCGTGTCGGACGTCTCTGTGCAGTAGCGCAGATGAGACGGTAGCACGCCGTAGCACCCAACAGGAAAAAAGCCCGTGTCGGATGTCTCAGCGGAGATGAGGTTACGGAGCATGCCCGCTGCGCGGCAAGCAGAAAAAAAAAGATGTCAAGAATGACTTGGAACAGAATGGTTCGAGAGGATATGCGATCTAGAACCTTCACCAACGGATACATACATACACGCGCGCTATTACTATTACTAAGATAGTATGTTTGCATGATGCCTGGTCTATTGCCTCAATGCTGCTGGGTCCTAGATCTATCACTGTGTTACACAAGTTTACACACATACAAGTCAGACGACCACACACGCAGTTGGGTCCCACGGAGCAGCCACAAGTTAGGCACAGCCGCGGGCTCAGCTGCAGACTCGCAGACGCACACAACTTGAGGTAGACCTACTGTATTGAATTCATATACATCCAGGAGATCCAATCCAGATGTAATCACTACAGTCATCCAACAAGGCAAGTCGCAGTAGGGCCTATGTACGGTTGTAGGAAATGGAATCGGAGCCTGGTACCGGAGCCTGGTGTTGTGCATATGGTATCGTTGCCTGTGGTCGAGATCTCGTTCGATTTTGGTGCTTGCCGCTATTAGTTAAACTATAGTGCTAGTGGGCAAGAACAGAACTACGCAGTACTGTTCGCTTGCCTCGTCTGAACGTTACACTGTGCTCACGGCTTCTACTGTAACTTGCCTTAAAGTGGACTCCGACTGTAACTCCGAGCCTGTCACTGTATCTCCGGCGATACAGTCAGAGTCCGAGCCAGCTCCAGACCGTCACTGTACCTAGGTAGACTGAGGGTGGTGCTCCGGGCTCTCAGTGTATCTCGGTACAGCGAGAGTGTCGATCGGTGAGGTATACGCACTCAGTGTATCTTGCGGTTACACTGAGAGTGGTGGCGTTGGCTCTCAATGTATCTCGGTACAGCGAGAGTGTCGATCGGCGAGGTGCACGCCCTCAGTCCATCTTGCATGCTCACGGCGTTAACTGTGCTCACGGCTTCTACTGTAACTTTTAGCACAGTGTAACGTTCAGACGAGTTAACTGGCTGCCAGTGGAATGCAAAGCTGCGACTCTGACCGATGCACATCGATCTGACAAATGCAGATCTGACAAATGCAGATGTGGGAGTCCCCCGGGGCGAATGTGAAGTCCCCCGGGGCGAATGAATCAACACCGGGTGACTCGCAGAAGCCTGAAACAATATTTTGAAGGAATTAGAGGTTCTTTCCATGCAGCGAGACACAGGAATGGCGACTGATATCGCTGCAGCGTGGCTGGGCTGTACAATGGCAACTCTCGTTCCCTGCATCTGTTCAACGTTGTTACGACCACGACTGGTGTCGACATTATTGCACGTATACAGGTCTCACTGGTTCATGTTGTATTGAGCGTTGGTAAAGCACACTTGTGAAATAATCACAGGCGGAAGTGCTATTCGAGCTGTCGAACCCGAACTTCAGAATACACACGGTACCTGCCGCATAGCCAAGCAGCAAAAGGTCACAAAATCACGCAGTTTAACATCCTTGGCGCGTCTTACAATGCGTTGCTGGCAGGGCGCATAGCTGTTGGTCAACCAGGCCGACCTGCATCGACTCGCTTCCAGGCTGTGTGCACAATGTTGCGACAAAAGAGCATACCTTGGACATCGATATGTACACATGCAGTCTCGATGTATACCTGATGTCAATTCTCACATACATATTCACGTTGATGCGTACATTGACCGGGGTGTGACTGGCATCTGCACGAAGTCTCTTGCAGCGCGAACGTACAGTGTACAACACTAGCACATGCAACACACAATAAGTAAAGTGAATGTCTGACAACATACATGGTGCGGTATCAAGTCAGCGTCACTCGCCCAGACACGCGAAGTGCCAGCGTCAACGGGTTGCCAGGTAAGTCTTGCATGCGGCCCGCACGCGTGTTTGTCTTGAAAAGGCACGCCTGTTCTGGCCGTAAACGAGCTCCAAAAGCTTTTGGTTGCAGTGCCGTGGCGCTTAAGTTGGCTGTTAATGGGCGCTTAACCAAGCGCTGTTCAATTTGGCGCTTAGAATGGCGCTTCGGTGCCTAAGCGCCATTCTAAGCGCCAAAAAATGGCGCTTCGGTGCCTAAGCGCCATTCTAAGCGCCAAAAAAAGGCGCTTAAAATGGCGCTTACAGAATGGCGCTTAGCTAAGCGCCATCGTCTGCACTGACGCCTGCGGTGGTCTAGAATTGAATGATCCTTATGTGATCGCGATCTACATGAGATTCGTGGTATAGTGTCTAAATACCATAATCATCACAGACTTTCGCGCGCACGGGCTTGGTGCAGGTTGGCAGATGTCGCATACTGTCTACAGAGCCACCTAAGACCATACTCGCAGCTGTGGTGCGCAGTGGCATGTGACTGCAAACAAAAAGTGCATATTGGCGGCGAGCAGCGAACACTGCAAGGTGTTGGATATACAAACACATGGCCTCGGCCACTGGCACATGCATTTGAGCTAGGATTGAGTTGATGTTGTTGTTCATGGAAAAGCGTCACACCGGTCACTGAACGTTCACATCGTGCGGCGCAGCGGGCAGGCATTCCCAGCTACCGCTGTGTTGACTTCAAGTTGCAACGTGTGGTCGGCTTTGCAGGCAGAAGCGTCAAACTGTGGAGGCAGTGGCCAGGAGTGCTGTGCTGCCGGCGATTCTGCGTGTCCGGGTGGCGATTCTGCGTGTCCGGGTTCGTCTAACTCGCGGCCGGACACGCTGCTGACATGTCCTTCATCTGGCCCCAAAGCCGGCACGTGTGTCGGCTGTGGCGAGGTCGGCATGGCATGCTGCCAGGATCGGCCCTGCTCACTAGCACAGTTCTGCAGCGTTGGCGCGTCCTGTGACGGTGGCACTTGCGTTGCTTGCGGTGGTGCCGGCGAGCCGTGCTGTGACTTCAATGCGGACGACCCGATGCTGCGGTGCCCCTATGCAGGTGTGCCCCGACCCTGCGCATATGCATGCATGCTGCCAACGGCCGTTGGCGCCGTGGCGTGCCATGCTATTGCATTGCGGCAGCATATGCCATCACATGGCGGTGTTCATTGTGTTGCTTGCTTCCTTCCCTCGGCACTGCTGAGGCCCTGATCGATCTCAGTCTGCAACACCCGCACCAAGTCTACTCGCACTGGTGGCTGTGTTTGTGACAAGGACAGCTGTGCGGGTGCCCGTCCTTTGGTCGCCTGAGCCAGTGGTTGTGCACACGTGGATGCGTTGTGGCTCCCTCGCCGGGCTCGGTTGGGTGCTTGGTCGCCGGATCCGCGGAGGGGTAGTCATGGGCCGTGTCTGCTGCAATCGTGCCTGATGCGGTGGTGCTGGTGTTTGATCTCCCGCCCCTTTTCGCAGGGTTGCTGTGGACGATGGCCGATTTGGTTTGGTGTGACGCTTGAATGGTTGTGATTATCTTTATGCACTGACATATGACGACATGCATCACAGTGACAACATTAGGCACTCGAATTTGCCAGACAATGCACACTGTTAGCTACAGATGCGGTTGTTACACGAAGAAAAATTACAAAATCCGTGCCGCTCGATCAATTGATCAGTGAGTGGCGCTGAGGGAAGTGGGCACGCAGCACAGCACACGGCGCAATCCCCATGGCATGCTTTGTTGGGGGAACTTGGGCCAGCAGCGCCGCCGAGGGAAGAAAGCACTGACCAAAACTGCCACGTGTGCCCTGCGCATCGACAGATCTATATGTTTGCACGTGTTTCTGTCAGCCTTGAGGTGTATGCTGGCCTATGTATGCAGGTGCTGCAATGTGTCTGGAGGGCACATGCACAGCGTGTGGCCGCCCCGGCGAGTCTTGCTGCTTTAATGACGAAAGGCACCGTGTGACAGAGAACGGCGCGAACCAGACGTGTTGGGGTACTGACACATGCTCAGACACGGTGCGAGCCCGACGTCGACAAGCTCACATGATCCAGTGTCACATAGTTCAAGTTGATGCTGTACACGTGGTACACTGAGATAGATCTAGGACCCAGCAGCGCCGAGGCGACAGAGCAGTCGACAGGCAAATAGACAACCCATCAGTGTTGATACTGTGCTGCGCGTGCCGGAGACAACTACAGCATGCTCATGCATGCAAGCTGGGCGTTGTGGTCCGAGCTGCTGCGGCTCGTGTCAGCACCCAGCATGCTCAGCAGGATGCGGTGACGTCTGAGCATGTGAATACTTAAGCATTAATGTGGTCCGGGAAACAGCTTGAGGCAGAATGAGGCAAGCTAGCATGCCGTGCAAGGACACGTCAAGGCATCAACGGCTCCACCGCACTGCATGCGTCCACGTGTGCTACGCAGCACGCAGTCTAAGGAGCCATCATGCGCTGCATGTCAGGGTAAACGTGTACATGATGTTAACATCGTGCACATGGCATCATTTTCGTGTACATGTACTGCTGCATCTCCGCAACAACAACCATATGTGTGTTACACAGTGATAGATCTAGGACCCAGCAGCGCCGAGGCAACAGACCAGGCAACACGCAAAAAGGCCGGCAGACTGCCATATGTGCAGCTAGCGCTCGACTCGGCCGACACGAGCTCAGAGTGCTCCATCTGACTGCCACACATGCATGTGAGTGCGAGTCATAACAGCATGTGATGCGGCCGTGCTGCTTGTGCTGTTTGCTGTCTCACTTGAGACAATTGCTTCTTTTCCTTGGCGCTGCTGAGGCCCTGCTGAGGCCCTGATCCATCTCAGCATAACACCGTAACATGCACGGTGTGCAGCTGGAGTGCTCGGCCAAGCCTGCCCCAACGCCGCAAGCAGCTGACGTGGCGCTGTGCACAGCTCGCTATGACGAGGCTGAGTTGGGGGTGAACTGGCCAGGAGCGCACACGGCGGCCTGCAAGGCCGCGGCGGCCAACACGGAGTGCAAGGACACGGTGCTGGTGAACCCCGCTGGCAGCCGCATCATCCCGGACCAGTGCCTCGACTTCAGCAATCGCGCAATTGCCGTATTTGACTGCCCGGCCAGCACTGGTGCAGCGGCGGCCACCCCTGTGTACTGTGCTGAATCAACACGCTCAGCACTTTGCGCAAATGAGGAATTTTGCATCGGAGGAGACATGGTTCGACTTCTGCCTCGTGCCTCTGATGATCTGCTTTAATAATGCGCACTGTGCACAGCATTGGGAGTGTGGCCAGCTTTAGCTAGGCTGCAATACATAGCTAGTATTGCAGAGCACTCCAGAGCTATCAAACACGGGGTCCAATTGCAGCTACCACTGGCAGCCTGAGGAGTGCTTTGTCGACATGTCACGAAGCAAGCACATCTGTTCAGTTTGTTCCTTTGTTTGACCATTTTATGGCAGGCGCTGATCATGAGTAAGACTGATCCTGTCTGCAACGACGACGTCAGCACGCCTATACAGGCCTGTACAGGCCTGTGTCTGCAGATGCATGCCCCATGTGTCACCGATTCAACATGCACCCGTGCAGTACGGCAGCCTGGCAGGCTGTAACCGCACGTCGCGCGCCAGCCATATGCATGTCAAACAGCATGTGATCAGATGGTCGATGCGCGTGCCGGTTGCAGGTATGTGGCACGTGGTCTGAATGGAGCGGAGGAGTCAACGGCACGGTGGACATGCTTAAGCCTGGTCAAGCCGTGGTGCACACATCAAGCACCACATTGTACTACATGGTCGCCATGGGGTGTGACGGCACGCTGCAGATCCTCACCAGGTACGCTCCCACCGCTGAATCTTGTTCCGCTTCTTGTTTGCATGAACTGCGCTTGCCTTTCTACTCGGCCGTACGTTTGTGTGGTGCTCGAGCTCGTTGCAGGCTGGCTTCATCGCGCTGCTAGCTTCAGCAAAAGGGCCAGGCATCACTGGAGTGGGCAGTGCTGGTCATGATCAGGAGTATACTATAGTGAAACCAAAGACTGTACGTATATACAATTCTGCATTCAGGATGTCTTGCCAGACGCTCCTTTAGTCTGCTTGCTTGGCGTAGAAAGCGTGACAATTGCCTTTTTGTCTTATGTCTGTCTGGCCTTGCTACGACCGCGGCGTGATGCCAACACGTCATGATGTAGCTAGCATGCTCTAGTATGTCTGTGCTTCCTTGTAGAATTTCAATTTGATACGTTCAAGCTTCTTAGAGTGCTGTGGCCGATGCCAGCTTGGTTTTTTTTTTTTTTTTTTTTTCGAGGGCGCTTTTCAGGGGGGTGTGCACTCAGCTCTATAGCACGTCCAGTGTTCACGCAGACACCCGGGACTCCCCCAAACGAGTTTGGGACGTCCATGGGGCATATCTACATGCTCCGGGACTGCCTGTAGCCTTGTTTTGTGATATCGGGGAAACGGGCGTTTCAGGGCCAAATGGACCCTCATCTCCGGGGAAATGGACCTTGCTTTCCCAAACATCCCCAAACCCTTCCCAAACCTATCTAGGCGTTCCCAATGGCCCCCCAATTGGTCTAGGGGAGCCCCCTATGTCTCAAAGTGGCCTTACGGGGTGCCTCCCAACCATCGCCACTTGTTGCCAATGCTTGCTAGCCACTGGGTGCCTGTGGCCACTCCAGGCCACTTGTAAGTACCTATGCTCCTACTTGGCACAGTGCCATATCTCCTCATGCACGCACATCATGTGCACCATCATGTGCACGTGTGTCACGGTCTGTGGAGCAAGGGGGAAGAGCCTACACTGGCTTTGGATGTGACTGCTTGTATTGCATGCTGCATTGATTTAATAATTGTCATGCACATGGCAATGCTGCGAGTCTAAAACCCTCCTCCAGTACAGATGACATAGCAGATGATGCACTGTGAGCAACATTGACTGTGTTCTTCAAGGACGGCTGCCACAGACACCTTGGGCAATATGGAATGGCTGAAAATGAACACTCCCAGCTAAATTAACTAACAATTGTATAATTATGAAACCATGGGGCAAGGAAGTTGAGGTCAGCACTGTGGCCTCCAGTGTGGAGCGGTGTTTTGCTTTCCTGCGCAAGCCTGCATGTTGCCCAGTTGGACAGGTCATCGATACATCTCATGGCCACGCACGGGTATCGCGTCATGGTGCCGCTGCGACGCGTCGCGTTGCTAGCGCCTATCACCAGCAAGAGCTGACGAGGCAGAGCAAGGTGTCACCCACATTACACCAGGAGGTGAAAGTATAGTGTTTTTGAGGTGTTGTGCGTGCTTTGGGACCATCGGGAGTGGTTTGGGATCGAAATGACGGTCCGTTGACGACTATCGGGGAAATGAGCACTTTTCGCCGAAAACTTGCCCCATTGTCGGGGAAATCGACTCGCTTTCCCCGAACCCCCACAGGCAGTCCCGGAGCATGTACATATGCCCTATGGACGTCCCGAACTTGTTTGGGGGAGTCCCGGGTTTCCGCGTGAACACTGGACGTGCCATAGGGCTGAGTGCACACCCCCCTCGCTTTTCAATTTCCAAATCGGACCTACATGCATATGCGCACTGGCAGCAACAGCTGTGGGAGTCTGCGACCTAGGAGTCTGCGACCTGCTCCTGCACCTGCTCCTGCAGGCGCTGTCACAGCCGCGGCATTCCAAATGATGGCAGTCACTGTCTCGGACATCCAAATTGCACGTTGCATATGCAACTCTTAGAATTCGGCACATCATCTGCCTCCAATGGTGCGAGCCCTATGCAGGCCGGGCTTTGCTGCTGGCGCGTATGCGGCTTTGAACAATGGCGAGGCAATACAGTCAGTCGACTGCCGCTTCTTCTGCGTGCCTGCCCCACTCGTCATCACCCTGAATTACGGCACATCGGTGGCATGGGTGGCAACGCCAGGTGTGGCCGCCACCGAGGCCGGAGTGCTCTCCAAGGCTTCAGCGTTGATCTGGGTGGCTGACGGCGGGGACTCGCTGAGCTGCAAGGGCCCAGGCTACAGCGTTGTGGCAAACCGCACCGGGACCGAACTTACGTGTCTGTCACTCGAGTCGCGTGCCAGTATACCCTCTGACCCAGTTTTCCCGGACCCGCCGAGCCAAGACGAACCTGTACCAAGTCCAGAAGCGCCTAGCCCGCAGGTGGCAATTCCGCAATCAGCCAACGCGAGTGATAGCCCGGACGCGGTGGCGCCGCAGCAGGGCGCCCCCGATATGGATCCGGACACGCGCATGTCGCAGCAGGCGGCGCTGGAGCCTGCAAGTGTGCCGTGCTGTGCTGACTCAGCAGCTGGGGATGCGGAGGAGGAGGAAGAGGAGGCGGGCGCCACGGGTACGCTGCCTCCGCTGCTGGGGGCGGACGGCACTTCGGCAGGGCAGGCGCCTGTGAGGGGGGAAACAGATGTGGATGCTGCGGGCACTGCATGCGGGCGTCTGGCTACAGTGGCCGCTGCTATCATCAGCTGCTTCGTTCTAGCCCGGGTTCAGGGCTAGCCAGCTGTGTAGGTTTGCGGGGGCCGCAGCAGAGGCAGGGAAGCATGTCAGGTGAAAGCCTAGGGGTATGTGGCATACCGTATGGCCAGGTCTTTGGCAGACTCGCTGGCGTGCTGTGCTGGGGCAGGTCACCTGAAGGTAGGCATGATCGCATACGCGGATCAGCATCAGTGCTTCATGTGATGGAAGGAGCTACGCGCGTGCTGGTCAGATCACGTTGCCGCCACTATAGTATATATGATCATTTCTGCCTGAATCATGTGCGGTGGCCGGCAGGCCGACTGAGTCGTGTGCTGTGGCAGGCCGGTGACCATGTGCTGCGGCTTGAGACTCATGTCACACGACCAGGGCAGCTGCGCAGCTGGCATCGATGGGGCTTGTGATGGTTTGTTGTTTGCATGCTGACTGCTCTGTTGCCGGCCTCGGCGCTGCTGGGTCCTAGGTATTTCGCAGTGTAATATTATTACACAGCATTATTGTAACACAGCATCAACATTGTGACACGAGATCATGTGCGCGTGTCGACGTCGGGCTCGCACCGTGTCTGAGCATGTGTCAGCACCCAACACGTGCATGTGCACACGGGACCTGCGGCATGCGAGCACTGCTTACTTGAACACCAGTGGAACACGGAATGTGCCCTTCGGGAGGTCAATAGCCCGGGGCTCTGGCAAGCACATAACCTGTGTCCATTCAGACAACAGGCTTCGTGGCATTACGCCTGGCCACTGGCTGAATGTCGGCAATTAGCAAATTGTGAACATATTGTCATCATGCGGTGGGTGTGCGTGACATGATGAACATGTTCTCTGCTTTCTTCCCTCGGCGCTGCTGAGGCCTTGATCTACCCAGTGTAGCCCACGCAGGCGGGTCCAACGGGCAGCCACACAGCAGGGACGGCCAGTGGTCGGCGAAACTGCGATTTGTAGCAAAAATGCTACAAAAAATAGTTTTTTTGTTTTTTGTAGCAGAATAAATAGTATTTTTGGGGCCCAAATCGCAAAATTATGCTACAAGAAACTACCCCCAGTGGCCACATGTAGCAAGCGTTTGCTACCAAAAACTACGGTTGGCGGGCACATGTAGCAGAAAGTCTAAGCTATTTAAGATGTCGCCGGAGGCGACGGCTCGGCAGTAGGCATCATGGCGTCCGCATCGTGACGTTCGGACGAGGCTGTCAGCGAGCCAGCTGCTAGTGGAAAAAAGAAAACCCAGTACTGCAGTTGCGTGTACCAACGGGAGTATACAAGGTTTTGTTTGTTAATAGTACGTTGTCTTTCACTTCGCCAACAAAGCGTCCGATTGGTAGACCGAAAGGTAGCACGAACAAGAAGCACGCAAGTGATCGCGCGCCAGGCAAAGACGTCATCCCAGAGCCGACAGCGATCGAACCAGTCCATAGCGCACACCAGAACGAAGATGCAGTGGGTGGTGAGCACAGCTCGAGGAGGAATCTGTTAAGTTGGCTGAGAAAGCAGCACAGGAGGGTAAACGGGCACGGAACAACAGCAAGCAAGCAGCTTCAATTGTCATGTTTTGGCGTTTGCTTGCCAGTAAACCTAACTTTGAGGATCGGCTCTCGGAGTGGGGCAGAGGTGCCAAGATTGCGCTGGCAATCATCTGTGGGAGTGTCAGTGATGAGCGTACATTCAGCATCATGAATTTGTTGATTGGGGACTTGAGAAACAGTTTGACCACTCACTTAGAGTTGTGCGTCCGCTTTGCAGAGCAAAACATATCAACCCTTAGTACTTTCCTGCTATTGGAAGCGGTAGGGATGGAGTTGCCAGCCTGAGATTTGCAGTCGTTCCTAACAGAGCAGAAGGTTTGGGTGCAGTGTTGTCTGTTCGCGACGCAAGAAAAAATTTATTGCATGCATCCAGCCGAAGTAGCAAACAAAAACTACTAAAAACTGTTTTCAACTGAAGCAAGTAGCAATATTTTGCTAATTCGACCAAATGTGCCCGCCGACCACTGGGGACGGCCATGGCCGCAGACTTGCACAGGCGCCCGACAGCCCCTCGCAAGCACATCCGATGCACCTCGTCCACTACAAGAATGACTTGCACCCGGTCTGCCACCCGACACCTCCGCGAGGAGGCTGATGTCGACCTAAGGTAAACTCAGCGAAAAGTGCAAAGAAACAGCCGAAAACAAGTGTGACAACAACGGATAATGTTTGGTATGGAATGCGCCGGTCGTCGCGGAGTTTTGCGTTCTCTTGTGACCTCGGGACCTCATGATCGTTGGCACCCGCTGCCACTGAAGCTCGCCGGATCCACCTGTTGTGAAGGATAACCTAGCAGGCAACAAGCCAGTAGAATACAGCTGTATGTTGACGACACATTCGGATTGTTTTTGGTGTTCTTAATGCACTACAGCATCGAAGGTTTTGTGCACACCCACTGGCACTAGCCCGCAGAAACGCAATGCCAACCACCTATCAGAGTGTTCGGCGACGGAAAACAGTTCAGGCAGGTTACATAAGGGCTCCCATGCTCAGATGCGCCGTTGGTGGGTCCACTGTGCAAATGCTGCAGCCATCAGCCCTCACCTTGCACTGGTGACTGTGTGACCTGCGCTGCGAACCACGGCGCCGCTACTCTCACGGATGCCGGCAAACGCATTGATGCTATGGTATGTAGACATGTCGACATTGCAAGCTGGTGATTCAGCTGCCTGTGGTTGCTAAGTTCTTGTAGCTCCTGTCACAGTCAGTGACAGCTTTGGGCCGAAAGCGCCCCGCTTCGCAAAATTTCCACCCGACTGACCAAAGTCAACATGTATATGCCTTTTTAAATGCTTTGTTGTTCTCGATTCGCTTAGCTCGCTACATTTTGGAATCAGCCGACACACGGGGAGATTGTCGACCGGGTGCATGTCGGGTCGCGCGTTGTGACGGGTGAACTGATACAGCGCGAAACGGTGCACACGATGATTGCAACGACGTCCTTTAAAATTCTGTGTTATTGTTACATGGTGTAGTATCTATTGTCACCGAGTCCGGCCGATTCGGTGCCGGGCTATCAATGTGGGCCGGCTGCCCGTACCGGGCAGTCGGCTTGCCCGCCCGCTAGTACACACAGTATGCTAGAACAGTATTCAGGCTCTTGCATCTTGATACTATAACTATGTCTGCTTGGTGAGATCTTGCCTGACCTCGAAACCATCAGACCTGTAGCCAACCCTTTGGTTATAGCGTGGGCTGCATCTAATAACATCACAGCAGTATGATTCAGCGTAGCAGATTCAACGTAGTAGAATACCTTAATCGCCTGCCGGAAGCCCATAGGCTTGGCACTGTGTCTGCCTTCAGCGGCAGTCTCTTGAACAGTGGCAGTCTCTTTGGTGATCTCAAAGCCCTCATCGCTGTTGGCTATCCTCTTCCTTCTGGTGCGGGTCTGAGCTTGGCCTGTGGATGGCCTGCCCCGTTTCTGCAATTCACTGCTGTGAACATCCATGTAAGCATGGAGTTTCCTGCCATCAGCCTGTTCAGTCATCCTTGTACATGTGGTAGCACACACCTTGACAGTGCCCTTCTTGAGCTTACTTGCTGGTTCTGACTTCTTCTTCTGATCGTTTTGTGCCTTCCTTGCTACTGTCGCTGAAGCATGGCGTTCCTGAAGCATGGCATTCCTTGACTCTGTGCCATTCCGATGGAAAGTTTGTGATAATCAATCTGGCTGCCATCTCCTGCCCACATGGGAGGTCTGTCAGCAGCTGCAGTGAGATCTGTTGGTGCCTGCTATTCCTCCAACAGTTGTGATCAGCAGCATGAAACAGTACACATGCACAAATGCGCCCAGTCAACTATGAGCCTCACTTGCATGCTGCAGCTGACCTGCACTATGTGACCGCTCACCGACTGCGAATGATTGCGCTTCACCAAGTCTGCTTGCACCTGTGTGACTCTGCAAACAGGTTCGCTTGACCATCTGAACACCATTGCTGAGAACATTCTTGACAGTCAGCCAACATGAATCATCGGGATGCGCACCTACATGCCAGTTCGCTGTGCTCCTGTGTGGAATGGTGTTGCGGTTGCACTTCTGTTGCCGCCACGGTCGTTGGCATTGCCACAGCCATGCCTGTCTTTGAATGCGTCTTCTGTATCATCCATTGCATCATCTATTGCATCAATCATTGCAGCATAGTTTTTCAGCATCCACACCAAATTCAAGGAGG
>JALKAD010000153.1:458959-470764 GCA_024500015.1 Ulva compressa | reverse complement strand
GTTCCCTGACCCGCCAAGCCCAGACCCGCCAAGTCCGGACCCACCGTTGGAGGATACATCGCCTCCCGCCTCGCCAGCAGCAGAGGCCCCGGGAGCAAGTACGGCGGAGCCCCGGGAGCAATTACCTAGGTGGATGCTGCTGACGACTCGGAGGCCGGTGCGGACGGCTCCGATTCTGACGAGTCTGACGAGTCTGATGTGCAGCGGCTGGCCGATGCTACGGTGGGGCAGGCGCCCCTGATGCAGAGCACAGATCGTGACTCCGCGGACGGATTGCGAGGCGGCGTGGCGGCTATTCTATCCGCTGTGCTGTGCTTCGTCGTGCTGTGCTGTTCAGGCGTTCTGGCCTGCCTGTAGCCAGTCGCTCGCTCAGAGGTGTGGGAGCGGGGAGGTGAAGTGGTGGGTTGCGTTGACTGGTGCAGATGCGAATGTGGGAGCATGCGTATGCGTACCAGGTTCAAAGTGATGATCATGAGGGGGTCGCCTGGCACGTCTGCGGCTGACAGACTCCCACAAATCGCACATGAAATGGAGTGGAAGAATGATTTAGGATGCTTGCATGATAACGCCTTGCTTTTCCAAACACTTTTTTTTCGCAGTTGCGATATGCTGAAGCTTCCCATGTTGCGTTCGTGAAGGAATACGTAGGATAAGCTTTAGACAATGACGATGCGCAATGCAGTATCAGTTAGACCTGCAGTGATACGCACGGTCACAGCTTATCCAACACACATGAACACACACTCACAGTACGACCCACCACACATAC
Source organism: Ulva compressa (assembly GCA_024500015.1). Lineage (NCBI taxonomy): Eukaryota > Viridiplantae > Chlorophyta > Ulvophyceae > Ulvales > Ulvaceae > Ulva > Ulva compressa. The sequence continues at coordinate 469,995 of JALKAD010000153.1, read as the reverse complement.
CTGAGCATTCTCTGTAGTATTCAGTATAGAGACACTGAAGACTCAGAGGCTCAGCGATTGCCTATATACTATCAGGAGCCTAGGGCGACGAACGCGAAAAGAGTTTGGTACCCTCACGCATGCATGAGACTGTCATTCTCAACAGTTCGTGGCATATGTACTACCTGGGCAGTCATGCGGTTGCCAATGCAGTGCTATAATAAGCCGTACCCTGTAAGCAGGCCTAGCCCGCAGGCCCACGTACCACTGCTCCGCCACCACTGTGGCACTGAATTCTATGTGGCTATGTCGCCATGGAAAACTAAAATCATGGGCGGCAAATCCCAGAGCGGACAGTATAGACAGTTAATACTGTGGAGCTTGCTGTGGCCAATGCCCACTTGGGTTTGGCATGATACCCGATTGGCGGATTTTTTTGGGTTCAAATTTAATACGCGCACTTGGTGAAAGGCCGTGCAGAGCACTCGAGTGCGATCAAGAGATTCCTTGTTGTCGGTGCTTACGTGCGCAGCTGGGAATACTGGTTCGGGTCGTGCCTGACTTTCAGTCGTGCGTGTACTGTGCGGGAAGCGCATGCTCAGGCTGGCTGCCCATTGCTAATTACAGCGCCATTGGCAGCGGGCCATACTGGTGCCGCGTTTCGATCGCGGGCACGCTCTCGGGATGAGTGGCTGTCCCGTGCACAGTTGGCGCTGGATGTGGTGTGCGCTGAACTGCAGCAGGCAACTGTGGGGCGTGGCACCCCCGACGCGGCTCCAGTTGTCAGCAAGCCGCCGTGCGGCTGGGCATGTGCGCGAACCCTGTGCGTTGCCGCACAGTGGGGGGCTTGTCGTGATCCAGCCATGCACAGGACTACGGTGACCATGCATGGAGTGGATGCACGGTGCTGATCCGGAGTGGCTATGGGGTAGCCATGCACCGATGGCTGACCATATGCACGAGCAATGCATGCAGATTGCGTGCCAGCAGACAATGATTCTGATCGTATCCGTATGAGACGTTGATTGACGCTTATATAGGCTCTACAGATCGTAGTGTAATCACTCTTCTTTCTGTCTAAGTCTTACGTGCACTTACCTCCACCGACGACGATAGGAGCTATCACTGGCGGAGCCTGTACACCAGCCAGGTATGTGATAGCACCGACCCCTGCGCATAGCTACGGCATGCACAGGATCCCACAGGCCCTGCGGCCAGGTCCACTGATTATAACAGGGCTCTCCCCCGCCCGCAGTCGACCGGGGCCCCGGGTCGCCGTTTGCGCAAACGGCCACGGGGGCCTTCCCGGTGCAGTAACCCAATAGTCGCTGGCCTGTGCATGCAGCGCCCTAGCTATAGCTGCATGTACGCGCCGCATGTGGCTTGTGGTTGACGTGGGTGCTCATGGCGCTAAGCTCGTCGCACCTGCCGCTGGACTGCTCCCAACCCTATGGCATGCGCGGCGATGGCGCTGTGTGTGAGCTGTGCCGTGCTGCGATGTATGATGTGCCTGCGTGCATTTGTTTACGTGGATGATCCGGTGGAATAGCGGTGGCACCACATTGAGCATTTGCTGCTCCTGCAGTGCAGTGCTGTCTCGTGTACCATGCATGGCCATTGTGTGGGCTCTGATCCTGCGCTCAGCCCTGTAGGATGGGTTGATGCGGGGACTGCCAAGCGGCACCTCAGCTCATGATATCCGCCCCGCGCGCGCGACACCTCGGCAGAATCTGTTTTTCCCAATCTTTCATGCCCATTATGCATTGGGTACTGACGCTACGTTCCCTCAAGCATGGACTGCGGCCGCGTGGCCATGCCCGTACGGCCGCATGGCCGTGGCACGTACGTGCCACGTGCGGTCAGCTGCAGTACTGCACAGCCGCAGTACTGCACAGCGGTCAGCACAGCTGCCCCGACGGGGGAGACGAGTCTTGTACATACGTATGTGTAGTGCACAATTCTGCGACTTCGTACTGCGTCTTCAGCGATCTGCAGTGTTGTACTACAAGCTTAGAGACATCCCATTCTAGCATGTAAATATCTAACATGTCTCGCTGAATCAGCGTGCATGCCCTCATTTGGTGGACGATAGGAGCGTGCGATACCTGGCACCAGGCGGGTGCGAGGCTGCGTCTCGTGCACAGTGTCGAGGCAGAGGGCGGCAGGCAACGGATTGCGGAAGGCCTCTGTGTCAAGGCGCAAACTCTAGCGCTAGCGTACATACGGCACCGGTAGATGAAGTGGCTGCAATCGATGTGAACACCACTTCAGAAACAGCACTCACACAAGAGAATGCAGGACTGCGCACATCAGACCAAATATGTGCGCATGTGGTTTGGTGTGATGGCCGATTGATTTTGTTTGTTTGATTTTTTTTTGTTTTTTAACCTCTGACTTGCTAGCTGCTAGATTGGGCCTGAGTCAACCCTGGAAATCGATCCACATGCGCGCCGCTTGCGAACGGAGGTCCGCCTGCACCAACGCATGTGCAACACTATGATCGATCAAGGCCCAAGAAGCGCCGAGGGGAAGGAGTTTCTTCCAGGCAGGCAACAAGACAACAAGCACAAGCAGCACCGTCGACCTGCATGCATAGAACGGGGGGGGGGGGGGGGGGGACAGATACAATCAACAAACATACCACCGGCAGCGCAAACACTGGCAGCATCCTGACCAAGCACAACTGGACTGGTGCATGTGCAACCCTGGACACATCTTTGCGTGATCAACACCCACAGGGCCAGGCAGGCATGCATGCCACATATATATGGCCCCCACCACGACTGACGCGGCATGGGCCATCAAAGGGGCACCGTCCGGATCCGCAGCTACACCCTCTGCTGGTAAGTGTAAATGTAATTGTAAATTGAATTACTGGTGCCGATGTCCACCTGCCTGATGGCATGACATGGCAACGGAAAGGTCGTGTTCAACGTCGCTCGCACCGCCACTACAGCCGTACACACTTTCGACCATGCACGGGGTTTCGACCACGGGGGGGTCTATCGGGCGTGTTGGAGCTGCAAAGTTTTAAACCCTATGTTTTACCCTGCCCCCAGGCCTGGCCAGGCCCAGCTGGGCCCAGTGGCGCTGTGCTACATGCATATGCCCTTGTTCTATGCATTGTTTACTGATGGCCTGAGTCACTCATCCTCACCCCATCCCCCATTTTTGTGCATGCACACTGCAAGCTCATGATCAGATCTACCTGTCCATAGAAGCATCTACTTGCACCTGTAATTCTCATCATAGCAGCGCTCAGCAGCAGCTGCAGTACGGACTTGGGTATACGTACCAGTGCGTATTGGTATGTACTCGTACAGCTGTACATGTACCGGCTATAGGATCACTAGTACTGTCTGTGTGACTCCAAAACTTATGCAGAAAAGCTATCATCTCACATCTGTAACGTATACATACATTACAGACGCCAGGCTGTATAATAACAGGCGTCAGCATGATCGGGCGTTGGCACGGAGCATCCCAGTACGCGAGCTGCGTGTTCATTGTAATTATAATCGTCGCGGCATGCTGGCTAATACAGCAATGTCTCGGCTCCACGCCCTATTTCAAGTTGCAAGTTTCAACAGCTGTCTCGCGGGACTCCAGGGCTCATCGTCGTGCCGTCACCAGAGATTTGCTGGAGGTGCGCATATGTACCTTCGAACTGGGTCTCCCAATGGTTCTGCATCACCATGGCAGCTGCAGCGCCGTAATGGCCAAGTCGTGTAAGAATTAAATTCGAATGCATGCGATATTTTTATACAGCCGAATCCCTGTCGTTTAGGTTGTTCGGGCGATATGTGTGCACTGAACTTCGAAAGCGCGCGTGTCCCAGCATGATGTATGCCGGGTCGGAACGGACCTCAATTGCACGCTGACAGAATTCTACGAAGTACGTTGTGTCAGTGATATAGTGTATACACTATGATATAGATCAATTGCAAGGCCCCAGCATACGCAGCGCCGAGGCGCCTATGTATACGGGTATATGTATAGAACGTATACTTGCGGTGAAAATGCTCTTGAAATGCTGGACTACAATTAATGCACATGGACTCCCCGTGAACTATCCCATCGTGCAGGCCGCTGAGCTGTGATCCATCAATCGCACCATATTTGCATCACGTGTACATTTGCAGGCGTTAGTCGTGAGCCCTCGACCGAGCGATGCCGCGCAGTATATACAATTGCAATGGGTGGGTTGCTTACGTATACCGTATGAAACAGTGCGTGACATCTCACTGTGAAGTTGACTGGTGAAGGGCTGAGGCCTCATGAGGACACAGCATGGTGGGGCGTAAACGATAAACGTCGGTATCACATGTACATGCGTCTCCTGCGTGCACATATGCACTTCTCAAGTTGACCCGGGCCCAGCCAGCAGGGGGGTCACAGATATCCATATGCCATTTCTGTGACACATACTGTGACCCCCCCCCCCCCCCCCTATCGCGACCTGAGGCCTGCCTGCGACCCCCCCCCCCCGCCGCCCCTCCTCCTCCCTGTTCCCTCCTCCCCGCGTCCCTCCTCCGGCCCCGCGCACCCCGGCCGCCCTTCTCCTCAGCCCGTACCCGCCCGCCACGGCTCGTACCGGCGTTCGCGCCGGTGGCTACGGCTGCGGCCGCTGTGATAGGCAGCTGCGGGCCACGGTGGTGGCTGCGGCGCGTGGCTGCGCTCCCGTCAACGATGATCTGGACTACTGAGGTGAGGTCGGATCGGCGCCCGCCGGTGGGCCGGTGCATGCTGACTGTGTTTGACGTGTGCGTGGACTGTGATATACTGCGCGATGCTGCGCTCGCTTCCTGCGTTGTTTGTTTGTGGTTACAGAGTGTCGCAATGCACTAGTCATTCCAGTGGCACATCCGACGCACTACCTCACAGCTCAGCAACGGCACTAGTTCGTTCTGGCATTTGCTCGTGCGGAGAGTGGCCTTGGTGCTTGAGGTGGCCTGTCTGTCTGTTTGCGTGTTGCCTGGTCTGTTGCCTCGGCGCTGCTGGGTCCTGGATCTATCACCGTGTAACACACAGCTCAGCAACCGGGCAGATTCTGCCCGCCACGGCTGCCGTTCTAGACACACCAGTCATGATCTGCAAGCCCATCCTGAACAACAGCGCGTTGCCTCTACTCAAACCCACACTCAGTTCTCTTTTCACATTGGTGATGTACTGCGCCCGATCCTGTATACCACACCCGACAGCAATATCAGCCAGACACTTCAGATGCGACAATGCACCCTTGCTCAACCTGCCGAATGTCTCATGCAACAACGCAGCAAAGTCGTACGCATGCGGATTATAGCGACGATAAGCAGCCGCCTTGTGCCTATCGCACACCGTCGCCGCAGCGCCATCCCCACGGGTTGCCGCTCTGCGATACGTCCGCGCCACAGGGTCAATCACAGACACATCCGCAATGCGGAGCTTCCCGCTGGGCGGAACATACAAGATATGCCCGATTTTGTCCGCCTCCGGCACCACACCTGAGGCCGGCTCGGCATCATCCAACTCCTCTGCCTGTGCATCTGCCCCGCGCTGCGGCTCACCCTGCCCCTTCTGGCCCGATTCCCTGTGCCCAGCACCCTCCGCAGCTTCACCCATCCCGCCCACGTCGTCGGCCCTGCCTGAATCCCGCCTCCCGCCATTCGCCCCATCCCCACGCCAAGCAAGGCTGCTCTGTGCGTGCGTATCATTCCCGGCGAGCTCCTGTGCATGCTGCGTCAGATAACAACGACTGTTGCGGACCTTAGTGCTGGAAACGCTCGCCCGCCACTCCGCCCCACGCCATCTCTCCTGGAGAATATTGTGGCGCACGGTACGGATTCGGACAGCGATTGTGTGTGTGCGTGTGTGTTTGCTTCCATGCCGGTGCTGGTCCGTTTGCTCGTGCGGAGAGTGGCCTTGGGGCTCGCGATGGTGTTGTCTGTTTGCCTGATGACTGCTCTGTTGCCAAGGCGCTGCTGGGTCCTAGATCTATTCACTGTGTAACATATACTGTGACACATACTGTGAACTTCAACTTCTTTGAAATGCATGCACATATGCATAAGAGCCTAGGCGCCTGCAGGCCTGGGCCCAGCTTGCAATCCCCACTCCACTGACGGCCTGACAGCCTGCCAGCGCCGATCATGACGAAAATTCCTATGGCCCGGCTCCCACAGCCTGCTTGCGCTGCCCATGTGGCAGTACACTGCCTGGCCCCGGCCCAGATCCAGCCACACCCTTCCGTCGGTCTTTGCAACATATATATATGATCAGCATCTGGATGAGATGGCGTCTAAATCTGCATGGCTTGCTGCGCTGTTTCACTCCTTGCCAGCTGTGCATGCAGGCAGAACTCGAAGCTTCTGACTGTGGAGGTCTCAAGCAGGCGTGCTGCTCTTCCTCGACAGACTCAGACCACGAGCGGTTCTGTCCTGCTGGCTTTACTGAGGACGCCAACCAGACGCTGCGATGTGACGATGATACTGGGGCAGGCGCTTGCATCAAATGCGGGAAACCCGGCCAGCCATGCTGCGGCAGGAGCTACGGTATTGATTACTGTGAGGCTGGATCCGCTTGCACCGCTCAGGGGTGCGCGCCATGTGGGGACGTCACACAGACCTGCTGCTCTTCCTCGTTAGACTCAAACCACGAGCGGTTCTGTCCTGCTGGCTTCACTGAGGACGCCAACCAGACGCTGCGATGTGACGATGATACTGGGGCAGGCGCTTGCATCAAATGCGGGAAACCCGGCCAGCCATGCTGCGGCAGGAGCTACGGTATTGATTACTGTGAGTCTGGATCCGCTTGCACCGCTCAGGGGTGCGCGCCATGTGGGGACGTCACACAGACCTGCTGCTCTTCCTCGTTAGACTCAAACCACGAGCGGTTCTGTCCTGCTGGCTTCACTGAGGACGCCAACCAGACGCTGCGATGTGACGATGATACTGGGGCAGGCGCTTGCATCAAATGCGGGAAACCCGGCCAGCCATGCTGCGGCAGGAGCTACGGTATTGATTACTGTGAGTCTGGATCCCTTGCACCGCTCAGGGGTGCGCGCCATGTGGGGACGTCACACAGACCTGCTGCTCTTCCTCGTTAGACTCAAACCACGAGCGGTTCTGTCCTGCTGGCTTCACTGAGGACGCCAACCAGACGCTGCGATGTGACGATGATACTGGGGCAGGCGCTTGCATCAAATGCGGGAAACCCGGTCAGCCATGCTGCGGCAAGAGCTACGGTATTGATTACTGTGGTCAGGGCGCAGCTTGCACCGCAGGCGGCTGCAAGGCTTGTGGCGCCATTGATCAACCGTGCTGCACTGGTGGCGCCACAGAATGCACTGGCTCGTCAGACGCGCCACTGACCTGCGCTGCAGCTGGCCCCGCAGCCGACACATGTATCAGATGCGGCGAGCCCGGCATGCCTTGTTGCGAAGTTGCGTCCGACTCCGAAGCTCCGCCGTGCATGGGAGGGCTGTGCAGCAACAGCACCTGTGTGCGGTGCGGCGGCCTCGGCGAGCCCTGCTGTGCGGGCGGGGCAGGCTACCTGCTGAAGCAGTGCCCCTTTGCCGGTTCGTGCCCTCTGCTATGCTTGCGCATGCATCCACGTGCATACTAGGCTGAGCCAAAAGTGTGAGGACACATCGAACCATGCAGCCATAGGTCTGGTGATGCGCAGAGCCCAACTTCCAACGAAATTAGAATTCTAATTTAGAATTTAGAATTCTAATTAATGTGTGCTGATAATTTTTATGCGTTGGACCTGACATGCAAACAGGACGTGCCGACACGTGCGCATGCGCATGCTTGAGTGCATATGACATTTCGCGCTTGTAGCATGTCGGGTGGAAAGATTTCCGGACTTGCTACGTAAAATTCGGTCTGCAATTAATTGGGACAGATATGTCTTCGTGTCGATCTGTCTCGACCCTAACTGTTTCTCCTCGGACAGCAAGGAGTCCTTGTTGATCATTTACAAACCCATCTTCGATATGCTGTGCCAGCCATAACAGGCCTCCGCATGTCTGTACCCTGCACTCTAACACAGCTGTTGCTTGTGGAGACCCACATGTGGCATCCCCTTGGCTGAAGTGCCTCAAACTAGGTTCTGCAGCCATGTCGGATGTTTGCCCGCCTGCTAGGAAACAGTCGTCTCCCACCGTGAGCCTAAAGATCCGCTGGCCGTGCCTTGCGAATACTATCCGGTCGACAGCTGTAACTTTGGCATGTGCCTCTGACTCGGTCGCGCATGCTTCCGGACGCCCCAGCCAGTGCTTGTTTGCGGATCTCCCAGCGCCGCTGAGATCTTAGTCTAGACTGCAGCTGAGTGCAGCTGTAATAAATGTCAGCGTAGCACGAGCGTGTGCAGTTGAAGTGCTCGGCCGATGCTCCCCCGGCGCCGGAAGACGCGGATGTGGCGCTGTGCACCGCACGGTACGACGAGGCCACGCTGGGACTTCCCGCTTCCGATGTGCATACGGCCGCATGCATGGGCGCGGCGGCCAACACGGAGTGCAAAGACACAGTGCTGGTGGACCCTGCTGGCAGCCGCATCATCCCGGACCGGTGCCTCGTCTTCAGCAACCGCACGATTGCGACGTTTGACTGCCCGGCCGGAACGGCTGCCGCAGACGCGTCCCCCGTCTTCTGCGCCACCTCAGCCAGAACTACACGATGCGGCAATACAGAGTCCTGCGCCGCAAGGCCAGGCAGAGATCCAGGCATGGTAAGGCAGCTTCTTGCTTATTGTTGCCCGCTTTATCCCTGCTGCGGCAACTCGTGCACAGCATGCTGTGCGATGCACTGTCATAGATAAATGTCTCAGCAGCGCCGAGGAACAGAGTAGGGTACAAGCAAGTAGACTATCACAAGCAGCACGATCACCGTCCATACCAGCACGATCCAAACTCATCCGGACAGAAACTGAACTAAACACGATGCAACCCACTAAGCGAGCGCAATATCGCGCAGTCTATGTACATGCCATGCATAAGCAACAGGTGTTGGGAACCACATGTACAGTGCCCAGCGGGCGCCGAGCTGGCTACAACAGCCCTGACGGGCACGCGGAACGACACGCCTTCGCGCAGGGCCGTGGCCGCGCGTGGCTGCCGTATGCTGTGTGGAGATCGATGCCAACGTACGTTGGTTGTTGTCTCAACGATGGCAACGTTCTGCACATTTAAACGTGTTCATTGCGCAGTGGATGGAGACTCGGTCCTGTCCGGACATGTCCGCCCCACCAAATTTAAAGGGCGAGCATGCCATCATGATATCAGTGAGTGCCTCATTGCATCAAGCAGGCAGCATGTACCTGTTCATGCACTCACATTTCACCGCGGGCTTGTGTTGGTGATGCGGTCGCCCACTCGTACCGCACACATGGTGTGTGCGTGTGTGTGTACATGTGTGTGCATGCACATGTGTGTGTTTGCTTTCATCCCAGCGCAAGTTTGAACGAGTTCGTTCTGGCGTTTGCTCGTGCGGAGAGTAGCCTTGGTGCTTGCGATGGGCTGTTTGTCTTTTTGCGTGTTGCCTGGTCTGTTGCCTCGGCGCTGCTGGGTCCTAGATCTATCACTGTGTAACACCACACATGGTTGCCCGGAAGGTGGGGGGGCCCTCTGGGTGGCACCACTCTAAGGAGAATCACAGGCAGATGCATCTAGATGCGCATCCGGGTCCAGGCCATGCATATGGCTCACTGCTAGCGCTAGCTATAGAATGCATACACGCCAAGTTGCCTAGTTTGTGACATTCCATAGCCCTATGAGCGGAGCACCAGGTTGGCCTTCAAGTTGATGATGATGGAGTGGCCATACAACTTGTTTGATACGACGTGCCAGTTGCAACGTGCGCGTCCAATGCCGTTGCCGACTCGTCTGCCATGGCCAGGATCGCAAAAGCGTCGCCAATATGAGGCGCAGCGTGGAGACGTGTCAGCCCGCTGTGCTGCATGCAGGCCTGTGACACGTGGAGTGAGTGGCAGGGGGGCGTCAACGGGACACTGACCATGCTCAAGCCCGGCCAAGCGGCAACGGATATTTTGGGAGGCTACCTGTACAGCGCCGTCGCAATGGCCTGCAATGGGCAGCTGCAGATCCTCAGCAGGTGCGTTCCAGACTGTGAGCCCACACTCGTGCACCGGACGCCTAGCTCGTAGTGCAGAATTTGCTGCAAGTCATGCGCATCACATGCGTGTGGACCACGCAGCGTCTCTGCCAGTGCTGGTGGTGGTCCGGTGGAGAACTCACGTGCACCCTACCTCATACACAGAGGTCTGCTCCACGCATGGATACTCATGAGGTCCAAGAGGACTCAGCGGGGCCGAGAGCACGTCCCGCGAGTAGCATATGACATCCTGCTGTGTCTTAGAGGGACGTCCTGGCTTAGTTTGGCCTCAAAACCATCCTGCCCAGTGTGTTACCATGGTTGTAGTGTCAGGCTGTGAAAGTGTGCTTTGTGTGATGCCAGCCTTGAAGTGTTGGATTGCGAGTGGCTTCTCCACACAGGCAGCTTTTTTATGACCCCCACTGCACACATGCACATCGTCCCCTGGAGGCGTGGTGAGCCATCATCATTGCGGCGTGCATGTGTTACGTAAAATACCTGGTGTACGCAGGTACAGGCCGTTGATTCGGCTCGCACACTCTGTTATGTCCACATGGCCCTGTTCTTGAAGGTTCAAACGGCGACAGTGATAGCAGATAGTCAAGACATTAGTGTCCCACATGCAGGCCTGGCATCGGTGTTGGGACCTATACCGTTTTCAACAATGGCATCCTACAGAGGACTTCCCGATGTGGCTTCATATGCTCGCGCGTGCCCCTGAGGACCTTGGTCCAGTTCGGCACGACAGTCGCATGGGTGGCCACGGAGGGAATGCCAGCAAGCGAAGCACGCGCCATCTCCAAAGCCTCTGCAATCACAGAGCTGGTTGACAACGGGGAGAGCTGTGCTGGCGCCACCTACAGTGCATCGGCAGACCGCACTGTCTGGGAGAAGACGTGCCTGTTGCTTGACTCTCCAGACAGTGTGCCGTCTGCGCCGCTGTTCCCCGACCCGGCAAAAAGCGCG
>JALKAD010000153.1:423518-458859 GCA_024500015.1 Ulva compressa | reverse complement strand
TTCTGTGATCACAGGCTGCCAGCTGTGATGCCTTTTGGAGGCCTTTGGCTTGCTGACAGCCTGGTTGGAGTATCAGCGTCAATGGCACGAGATTTGCATGCGCGCCTTTGAACAAGTTACTTGGAGATTCTATGCAGCTGATACAATCATCGTCCGATCGATGTTTCATCGTTGTCCCACCTGCCTTCCTCAGCCCTTGTAGACATGCAATCGCAAGAACACGCGTTGCTCGCTCTTTTAAAAACCATCATCGGCTACCTGCACGGCATCATCGTCACTCGTTTTACGGCATATATGGCCACATGGCATACATGTTGCACTCTGCCACGCAACTTTGCCACGCACGCTCCGCGGTGTCACGGAATGACCTGCTAGCCTGCGTGATTTTGGATCTTTTAGTTTAGCCTACATTTAACGCTTACCAGACAATTTCGTAATAATGAGTGATGTAGAGCTACTTTGCTATGCGGGGACGGGCGCGTGTCTGTCTGAGCCCGGACCTCCGGGAGCGCTCGCGTCAGCTCTGTGCTGGCCTCGTTCGCAGATCTCCTCCGCCACTGCAATCTCCCGAAGTCCCATTCTGCAAGTCTGTCTTGACACTTCGCAGGTTGCTGCTGAATTCCTTCCCGTCCCGGTTCCTGACTTGCACGAATGGTTACGTCTTGTCGACCTGATCGACAGCGCGTCGCCAGCTCTCCGCAAGCTATCGCTGCCATCTCTGCTGCACGGAGCTCAGGTGTGTATCACAGCTGATACCTGCGTGCGACCCGCGTCCAAGTGCTGGCGCAGTCAGCAAGGCCACCGCCTGGGAGTAGAGACTGTCGTTATGCATACGCAACAGCGACCACTGCGGCAATTACAGAACCGCTCAAGCAATACTAGCGAAGTGCATACACAGATTTCGCAACATATGCACTAGTCGGCGGGCCAACGGTCGACTCTGCGGTCGAAACTACGTTGCCCAAGCTTGCCCGCCACTGCTGAAGGGACAGCACTTGCACATGCAACTGCGCAGATCGAGTCATCGCCTCGCTTCACGCTTCAGCTCTGAAACAACGATGTTGTTAGACCACGGGTATCGCTTGCGTGGCACTGAACATCGAGAGTGGCCAGTCATCGAGAGTGGCCAGTCAGTGTGTTGGCAGTACAAGCCACACATGGCTGTGGGTGTCACACTCAGTGGCTGCTCCTGTCATCGGCACCGCAATGGCATCGGCACTGCATAGCGTAGCATCGCATCCTGCTCCCAACCGTCAGGCACCACAGCTCGTTGTATCACTCGCGGACGTGCCGGACACGAAATGCTTTGCCATGGGTCTGTCAACTGTGCACTGTCAAAGAGGTAGAAGACACACTCTATGCTGTTGGTTACAGAACCAACACAGGCCACCGTGACTAGTTTCAGCCGGTGCCAACGGCCTCATCAGACGAATCGTGTGTAGTTCAGCAGTCAACAGCGACCACGAGCGCAGGGCTCCCAATATAGTCCTCGAGGTTGCCTGAGTCTGTTCGAGGTTGCCCGAGTCTGTTCTACAGAGGTTGCCCGAGTCTGTTCGAGGTTGCCTGAGTCTGTCAGCTGTGGGAGCACGCCAACGGCCAGTCACGGGGCACCGCACTGCTGGGACCCCTGCAGCAGCTTGATCAGTCAGACACGCATGCACAATGTGCCAATTTTGTTCCACCCAAGCGTATGCAATCATGCAACAGTTCCCAGTGGCGGATCGATCCGATACCAATCTCGTTCGCTAGCGACCGTCTGCACTGGCAATGTCTGGCAGAGCCAGCGCTGCGTCTTCCATCACGCCCAAAGCAGTGCTAGTGTTCCATACGCCTACGCCTTATAGCGTCGCCTATGCATATGCCTTGTGGCGTCGCCTATGGCTATGCCTATAGCTATGCCTATAGCTATGCCTCATGGCGTTCCTGTGCCTATGCCCTGTAGCGTTGCCTATGCCTATGCCTCGTGGCGTCGCCTATGCCTATGCCTCGTGGCGTCCCTGCGCCTATGCCTATGCCTCGTGGCGTCCATGTGCCTGCTGCCAGCACAGACTGGGACGTTTCAACACCTAATGTTCCCTTGCATCTGTGTAGTCAATTGTTTGCCGTTGAGACCGTGCAGGTGGCAGACAAGCTGGGTGACGCTCAGACAACGGCGGCAGCATGCATGCACATCAGCAGGCGCCTCTTCTTCAGATGCCCGCACCGCCACTCCTTCCATGCCTCCTTCCAAGCCGCCTGCCGCGCTGCCGTATGCCCCCCCTTGCCCCCCTGCTCTCCCCATCCCGGTGAAACCACTCGAACACTCTCATGCGCCCATTGTGCACCACTTTTTGCCAGCACCGCTGCATGAAAACCAGCGTGCTGGGAGATCTTCCGTGTCACCATGAAGCCGGCACGCTGGGCTGTCAACACTGGCTCACCGTGCACTGCACAGCGCCTGTCGGCGCGCGCCGTGATACCACCCGTGACCAGCGCGTTGCCGCCCCTGCCGCACATGCTGCCACCCTTGACCCGTCTGCTGCTAGCCACGACCCGTTACATCCTAAAAGCATCAAAAGCATACCCCTGTAACATATCTCACAGACTGCATTGTGGCTCTTTCGCGCATCTGACCGTTGTCCAAGTTCAACCACTCCCTTTCATCATGCTGTGCGTGCTGTGCAGGCCCTGGAGTCGCTCTCCGTTGACCTACAGATCCTAGTCCTGCGATCTGCTCCATCCTTCTGGAACCTTCTATCGGGCCTTCCACCATCCCTCCACCCAACCGCGCTGCGTGCCCGCTTCCCTTCGATTGACACATACGCGTCGCTCACGCTCCCCCCTCTTCAGTTTCCGCCCATCCGCTTCACCGACCCCTCCTCGGCTCAAACGCATGCCGCCGCCCCGCCGCGGCCCCATCCCCTGCAACTCTGGGCCGCCGCAGCGCATGCATGCGCGCAACTGACGCAGCTGACGCGGCTGCGCTCCGATGGCGCCCGCATCTCAAACTCGCGCGGCACCTTCACCGCTGACGCCGTGCGTGGCTTGAGGCACCTCAGCTGCCTGTCCCAACTGCGCTGCCTCGAACTGCCCGAGGTCACGCTGCGCTGCGCAGGCAGCGCCGCGCTGGCTGAAACCCTAGCATGCATGCCGGCCCTCACCTCGCTCGACCTCTGCGAGACCGAGGCCGACATGCGTGCGCTTGCGCCGGCGCTCCAGCACCTCGGCGCGCTGCGCGTGCTGCGGATCCCGCATGTGCGCCTCTGTGGCTGCCAGGCACACGCGCTGGCGCGCCATGTCACCGCGCTGACGGGTCTCACATGCATGGACATCTCGTATGCGTCCCTGCGCAATCCTGACTGGCACGCGCTTCTGCCCAGCGTGCGAGGCATGCGCACGCTGCGCGTCCTGCGCCTCGATCACAATCAGCTGATGGAGTCCGGTGTATGGCCCAACGAGGCGGGTGGGCGTGTGCACGAGTGGCATGCATTGGAGGAGCTCAGCCTGCAGGGCAACTGGCTGCTGGCCGCTGGGGCCGCACACTTCGCGACGGCCGCACGGGCATCGCTGAAGCGGCTCGACCTGACGTCTACGGGCCTGACAGCCGCCGGCGTCGCCGCCCTCGCCCTGCCGCTGTGCTGCCTGTCGTGCCTGGAAGACCTGCGGCTCGGCGGCAACTGCCTCGCCGCAGAAGGCATTACGGAGCTTGCCGCGTGCTTTGATTCGATCCCCAGCGTGACCGCACTCGACCTCAGCGGCACCGAGACCAACGACACCGCCGCGGTCGTGCTGGGCATGCTGCTGCCGTCGCTGCCGCGGCTACAGGTGCTCCAGCTCGCGTCGAACAACATCGAGTGGGAGGGCGCAGAGATGCTGTGCCGCGCTCTGCCGGGGCTGCCGCTGCGGGAGCTTGACCTGTCGTATAATCTCATCGGGGACGAGGGTGCGGAGGCGCTCGCTGGTGTGGCCGACGGGCTGAGTCAGCTGCGGCGGCTGGGGCTGGCGCAGGCGGGGGTCGGGCCCGGCGGCGCCCGGCGGCTGTTTCCGGCGCTCGCGCGGCTGCCGCTGCTGCGGCGGTTCGACCTGTCGTGCAACGTCGTGAGGGATGTCGGCGCAGCGTGCCTGCGGGGGGAGCTGGGGCGCATGCATGCGCTGGAGGGCATGCACATGGGGTTCAGCGGGGTGAGTTACAAGGAGTGGATGGCGTTGAAGGTGTGCGCTGGCCGGCAGGGCGCGCGCCTCGAGCTGTAGCAGTGCTGGTGAGCCCATTATGTTGGAACTGCTGTGCACATGCAGCTTTGCCACAGCTTGTCAATGCTGATCAGTTGTTGGCACAGCATTAGTGTGGTACCTGAAGCATGCACCGTCTTCATTCTGTATTCACATTCCATTGCCCACTCTGCTTCATCAGTACCTGATACCTCTGGCTGTAACACGCACATCATGTTCTTGTGGCGTGCTCTTGTAACAAACATGTGCGAGTGGAGGGAAGGAACTAGGAGTAGCTGAGTAGCTCTAGCGTATTTGCCTGTTCCACTATGGGCAGTGTATGTTGGTGACAAGCACTGACAGCCGTGTGCACTCTGTTAGGACATGCACTTGCTCCGAATTCCCCAGTTACAGTATACACTCTCGACATCGATACATAGGTGCGGTGGCCGCGGGCTACAGCAGAGTCTCATGTGCCTACAATCAGTCCTGGTCGTCAACTGGTTCGGTGACAATTAGTATCACCCATGCAAGCGCAAACGCTGCTGGAAGGAAAAAGTCAAAGGTGGCATCAAGAACACGAACACAGCTGCCACACATGCATTTCCCACAACTCGCATTGCATGCTTTTGGCATGGAGCAGCACCAATAGGAGTCCTGCTCAACCGCAAAGTACCGCGGCAGCGGCTCAAGCTTTTCGCTGCAACTGCCGAAAACGATCTTCATGTGATTCTCCATTTTTTTACCATGGGATGATCGCTTCCTGGCCATGAAATGATCCCGAAGCAAGGCAATGAACCAATACATGCAAATCAGGACCCCACATATCCCTAGGACTCGTCTACTCTGTGCCCCTAAGCTGTCCATGGCTACGGCGTAAGCGGCACTGGTGAGAGCCGAGAACAAGATGTTTCGGTTGTGAGCAGACTGCCGAGATGCCTCATACACTGCAATGACAGCAGCATACTCACCAATCATGGAATCAATGCGCTTCTGCTCTAGCCATGTCAGACTATCGCTGTCTAAGAGAGATCGTGGTGTGCATGTTCCATAAACAGTGTGCATGTCCTCCTCCTCGTCAGCCCTGTTATGATTCATGCTCGGTAGACATGGTAGACATGCTCGGCAGACACAGCCGTGCACCCCAATCTCACTCATTCCCCTGTGTGCTTCGGCACCTGAGGCCTAGCCGGTGCCGGGTGACTCATCGCCATTGCTGAATTGGCTGCTTCCACCTCGGGCTTCCTCATCATGATCATCTTGAGTATTCATGGTGAAGACACTAGTACTGCTGCCCACAGCTCGCCTGCACATGACACATGACAGCAATCAACAACACGGATGCGCGACTTTGAAGCGAATGCATGGGCATCTCGCTACCAGAAGGCAGGCTATATCCAACCGTACGCTGCATCATGATGCGACTCGGAATTCTCGTACGCAGTCACTGCTAAGCATAATCTCACACCATGCCATCCACGCGCGCCGGTTTGCATGTTGACTGGTCTGTTGCCTCGGCGCTGCTGGGTCCTAGATCTATCACAGTGTAACACATGCTGGCATATGGCCATGCATGGTGACTCCATTGCTGTCTGCCGTCTCAATCAGTGAGCTCTACAAGCGTGTTATATAGCTAGCCGTGTTGTGGTTACACGGAGATGAACGCAAGAGCCCAGCAGCGAGGGCAACAGCAGGAAAGCCGACAGCCAGAACCCCCTCGACAGCAGACAACAGGAACAAGCAGCAACTGTCCCGGGAGAAAAGCCACAACGAACCTACACAGCGGACACAACCACACCAACGCATCCACACACACGCATACTCCCGCACCCCACCGCCACGACCCCCTCGCCACAGCCGCACACAGCAACCACCGGCCACACTACGTACTACCGCCCACCCCAGCAAACCCGGCCACCACTGACCCCACCCACAGCAGCACCCCCTCTATAGCCGGCCCCAAACGAGCACTCAGTCGCGGGCCCACCGCCCATGAGAGCCCGGGGGCAGACGCCCCCAACACAGCACGGCTTACCAGCCCACCCCCTCCGACTGCCCGGCAGGAACCTAAGGGTGGGACGCGCAGCGCACTGGCGGCGTCGCATCGCTCTCCCAGCGGCACGGCAGGGGAAGGCGGGCCTGCCAGCACGACAAGACGCAGGGCCAGCCTGCGCCGCTGCAACCGCGGCCCCCAGCCCAGCAAGGCGGCCAGCGGACGCCTACAGCACGTCCGACGGGACAGCGTGGCCAGGCACCACCGCCCGGCCCGCCTGCCGCATGCGCAGCGGAGCCGCAGCGAGGACCTGGCGCGTCACCGTGTTGTGTATATGTTCTTGTACATGAACACTAGACCGTTTCTTGGCTCCTCCGAAGGGGAAGCCGTGCCCTGTGTATACATACAGAAGACATCACGATCGATTATCAACATTTGTACACGTTGACCGGTACTGTGCGCGGTACGTACACGTATACTTGTGCGCGCATGCGCAGTCTTCGAATTAACGTTGACGGCATGCCGCGGCATTGCCTGCAACCAGTGTTCGACAAATACGCGTATTCCCCGAAAAATCGTATTCAATACGCGTATTTTAAGAAATCGTATGGAATACGAAAATACGATCTACCTGCCAAAACTGCTTAACCTGCTGTGCGTTCGAGCCAGCCACGTGCACGTAAAACAGTACCAGCTATAGTCGCCGCCAAGCGCTCGAGGTTGAATGGCGCGCCCATGTGCAAACAGTTCTGAACTCATGGTAGTGGTTCGTGCAATCCGCGGTTCGTGCAGTCCGCAGTGCTGACTGTGCACGTGCACCCAGGCCCGGGCTCCGCACCCCGCACTCGGCACCCACCCTCCCCTCCCCCGTTTCCCCGAGCCGTATTCTAAAAAAAAATCGTATTGAATACGCGTATTTTAAGAAATCGTATTGCAATTGAATACGAATTACGAAGTGTCAAACACTGGTATACATATGCATCAGGCTTTATAATTATGGTCACGCGACGGCCGTGTTTATGGCAAACACCGGTGCCCAGAGGTGAAAGCTCCACTACTTCCTACCAGTTCTAGAAGACCTTCTAGGTTGAACCACTCGTGGCCACTGAGAGAAAGGCCATGGCCAATGCGGGTGGCGCCATGCAGTGCGCTAGAATCTTAGCAGAAAGCCATGGAGCACACGGACGAGGACACACAACACCCACTCTGCTTGGAGAGCTACAGCTCACACAAGCCTGAACACGTCCAAGCTATGCACAGCCTCCGCCCCGCAGCGCTGCCGACCCCTGTAGACACCGAAGGCGTCGTATACCGCGGTACCTCAGAGCTCGACTCGAGTCCTGTACGTATCGCACCGTATCTCACCTGCGGTCCACCGTCGCCACTCCACCACAAGGGAGATTACACACGTAATCTACCGCGGCCGTAATCTACCGCGGCCGCACATAAACATTCATGATGGACCATAGCTATACCATAGCTAGCTTTAGCCGCCACCACACACGTCATTTGACACTCATGATCATGATCACCGAAGCGGCAATCAGTTCTAACCATCATGATGTCAAACCATGATGTGCCAGCACTGCCATCCCTGCCAAGACCGGTACCAGCGCACATAGGTCTACAGATTTGGCTTTCAGCAATGCCCCACGCGGCCACTAGTAGGTTCGCTCTGTCGTTCGCGAATTCGAACACACCGTTCATGCTAAAATTTTAGTTTAAACTCGCGCAACGCACCCACGCACCGCAGGCCTTTGCGCGCGCATGAGGTCGAGTTTGGGAGGCCCGAGCAAGATGATCATCTGCGTCGTCGGTGCGGCTAGCCGCGCTGGTCAACGGAATACTCCGGTGTCAAATGGATACAGTGATGATGGTTGCATGAGCTCGATGGCATCGGCTCTGGGAAATTCCAGCGGCAGCGCATTCGCGAACGCTTAAGCACGCGTGTACACACGAACTATGTGCGTGTATTAGGGTACTTCCCAGGCGCAAGCGCCCGCGAGAATCTTCAATTCCATGGCCCTTACAGGTCCGCCCCCCGACCCCGCCGCAGACTGGGGAGCGAGGCCGCTGCGAGGCATGGCTGGGGCCGTTGGAGGCGGTCCCCCCCCCAGGGGGTGGGGGGGGGCTTTGAGCTGGGAGCACAGGGCATGGCATCGATCATCGATGATGGCACCTCTGCTGACATTGATGCACAGCCGCATGCGCATGTGCCCTTGACAAAGTGGTTTCCATCGATATACTAGGCTGTTACTTGCGCGGCGGGCATTAAAAACCGCAGCCGTCAACAATGCTGGGCCACTAAACAAATCTGTGCGGTGGGCATCTGCTGTTTGTGCATGCGAAGAAGTGCCGGGTGACGATGGTGCCAGCACAACGGGTGCTGTGACTTGCGCAGCAGGCGGAGACGGAGAGCGACAGCCTCGCGTGCAGCTGTGTCCACATTGCATGACCACAGCACTGATCGGGGCATCAGCACTTGTGCGTCCGCAATACGCGAATCTCAGGAAAGTTTGTAACAGTGACGATGTCGGCCCTTACAGAAAAGGACGAGCGGGGCACAAGTGCGCGGATCTGTGCATCACTTCACCGGCCGCCTTCCGCAAACTTGTGTTGATATGAATGTCACGAAGGCCTTTCCTCAAAAGATCGAACCACCGAGCGCGGACCGCGACCGCAGAAGCAACGTCGGAAGCGGCTGAAGGACGCTCTACAATTCACAAAACTTTCTAATGCTCTCAGTCTGGCCGATTTCTGCCCGGTCCGTTTCGCCGGCGCTCCACCGCGAGGCCCGAAAGCAGATATGGCGAGCTGACGCGGCGCGAGTGGCGGCCCGTAGCGGTCGGGCCCTGCATCCACGCGGCGATCGCAAGCTCGCTCCGCCCATGCATCATCCGTCCACACGGCCTCTGGGGCCTCGTTACCCGGGGTCGGGGGGCAACGAGTGAACTTTCTTAAATGGTTCGAAATGTTCGAAGCTCTGTGGGTTAGCATTTTGGATGAAAGATGAGAGAGGCTTGTGATACGCACGAGCATAGTGCACGAGATTGAATTAGACGCCGATTTTGGGCTTGTAGAGCATCTAATTCATGTCTGAGTGCACCTATGCTGTTTGTTTTGCGTGGGGCGCAGCGGCGGGTGCACACAAACGCGAGCCTCGACAGCTTGCGAAGCGCCATGTACTTTTATGCACGGGCTCGTACGCGCGAGCATTAGCGCTCAGGCGCCATCAACTCGTGTATCTGTGACTTGAAATTGTCCACAGAAACGCTGGCTAGGTCGGAACATTTGGGCTCAAACAAGGCACGCGACCGCACACACTGACACGGACAGGTGATGACTGTGCGAATCTGGTTTGGTGGCGGCGGGCGTCAATGACGGCGTGCGTGACAGTCACTTTTTGGCGGGCCCGACCTGAAGCAAAGCAACGAACACCGACTGACTCAACTACAGCTACGACGCGGGCACCAGCTGCCGCGCGCGGCAGCGTTACCGACCGCTGGACTTGCGCAGATAGCGGTACAGCGCTAACGTCAACTGTTATCATCTACGGCAGGGAAAGAAGCACGACAGCAAGTGAACGACCTTCTTTAGGCTTCGAAGGTACTCCCTAGGAGGCCCTCGGAGATATGCACTTCGCTTGGTCAGCATGTGTTCCGACCAGTCGGCCGGAGCCCGAATGCGCACCGAGGTGGCTGGCCATGGTTCGGTCGAGCTCGACATCGTTGCACAGGTACCGTGCTGCCGAATGCTTCTGCGGGCCGATGTGTATGGCTAGAGGGAAGCGACTTTGCAACGTTCTAGATCATGCGGCCCAGGCCTAGCTATAGGAGCACCTCCACTCTCCAGTCGTGGCTGCAGAGTGCATGCAGTTGCGCAACCACAACCACAATGTCAGTGGCCCACAGCACGTAAGCAGCGTCTAATCTCTGGACTATTTCTGGCCTCCAGAATCTGCACCAGTAGCTATTTGCAGGTGCGCGTGATTGCCCGGAGGGCCGGGTCCGTGCAATGCGAAGCCCCGTGGGAGACACAACGCAATCTTGCACGTAGGAGACTTGCTGCACAGAGGAGACTTGCAACACGTGCCTCGGACTCGCACCCCATAGGCCCCGCCTGACGTAGGTGACTGGGCTTCGCACCCCATAGGCCCCGCCTGACGTAGGTGACTGGGCTTCGCACCCCATAGGCCCCGCCTGACGTAGGTGACTGGGCTTCGCACCCACGGGCCCATGGCTGGGACATCCCGCATCCATCGCACGGACCGTCTATGGCATCTCCTTGCCGGGACGGTGTGATAGTCGAGTCTCACTTGACGTTGACACTGTTTACACGAGTACTCCGTGGTCATTGCTAATTAGCAGCTTGCCTGCTCTGTCGACGTCGGACGCTGGCAAGGCTCATGCGAACTAAGAATACGTTGCTATTCGGCGCAGAGCTCGGCAAACACGCAGCCTGCTAGGATGTTCACAGTTAGAATGTGCACAGCTTGACCTTCTCCAAGAGTCTACTGTTCACGGCTATAGACCCACACTCGTTTCCTTGCTAGTGGTACGGTTGACTTCCCTCCAGACCTAAAATCGGTGCAAACAGGTTCAATCAGGCCTACGTTTACCACCGGCCGTCGGCGAAGGTATTACCCAGCGCACTTACCCAGCGCAGGCTCAGCATGTTGGTTCCCATTCCCTGGGATGCAATATATGCCGTGGTACATGTTCACTGCTTCTATGGGTCCAATATATTTATATACAAAATTTATATATACAAAACAGACACTGCAGACTAGTCTAGCAGCAAGCACATGGCGCTGAACACAAAGCGCGCTTGCCGCAACAGCCATGCCATCCGCCACAAGCACCCTCGCACAACCACTGCGCCACAATCGCATTACCGACGTCACACGGCAGCAGCAGCACCACCAAATGGATGCAACACGAGCGACATCGATGTTGCGCCTGCTTCGTGAGGTGTTTGTGTTTGCTTCCGTTTCGGTTAACCAGCAATTGCGCACCAATCAGCTTGTGGCCTAGGTGGCCTTGCTGCCTTGACTTGTTTTTTGCTTCTTACCTGCTCTGTTCCCTGCGATGCCGATGACCTGCAAGATCAATTGATCTAGCACAGTGTAACCCACTTAGTGTGTGCACTGGTCTACGGCTCCACTCAGACTGTGGATCCACTATGGATCTAGCATGCCCACCAGTGGTTCCAAGCCACGCATCGCCTTCAAGGCCAAGAAGTTCCCCAACAGAGCCCATCCGAAAGGTGCCGGTACAACCCCATCGAAACCCCATCGCAACCGGTCTCCCTTCCACAGTAATCATGCCACCCACGGATGGCCCCCATGCGAAACGGAATCGTAGGGGTTCGCCCTCTACCCAGCCACACGCATGAGCCACCCCTACATCTCATCACATGTGATCACATCCAGGCTGTAATCTGATTGTCTACACACACTGTTCCCGTTCTTTCCCCCCGCCCCCCCATGTTCCGCCCGACGGGCCACAGCCTTTCGGCTGGTTGATTTTAAAAGGACACCGCATGGCATGGAGTCACGTCAAAGGCTTCCACCGATGCATAGCTTACACGCGAGGAGGTGCCACGTGGTACGTCATGCATGATCTGCCACGAGGAGGTGTTTTGACATGCCGGCCCGTTTGTGCGCTATCAGCTGAGTGTGACCCATTTTAGCCAGCGAAAAGTTAAACTGCAGCTGTCTCGCAGCGACATACCGCACAGCAGCAGACGTCTGCTCTTGAAAGAGGGACTCAGCGGCCGGCTTCGGGTGCTGCCTCCGTCGATTCGGATCAGGATATGTCTGCGGCCGGCTTCGGGTGCTGCCTCCGTCGATTCGGATCAGGATATGTCTGCACATGCACCTAGGCCTGCAGCTTTACGAGTCAAGGTGACAACGAGTCAACGTGACAACTGGGCAACCGACGTCGGTTACATGCATCAATGATGGCCACGGACGCCACGAACGGGAACGGTTTACTGGTTCAAGCAAGCTCGGTCGTGCTCACGGATTAGCACTAAGGTCTTTGCAGCTCTGAATGTGAACACGGCCTCAGATTCTGTCC
Source organism: Ulva compressa (assembly GCA_024500015.1). NCBI lineage: Eukaryota > Viridiplantae > Chlorophyta > Ulvophyceae > Ulvales > Ulvaceae > Ulva > Ulva compressa. Next base: position 446,598 of record JALKAD010000153.1, on the reverse strand, counting down.
CAACCTGGCTCGGAGAATCTCCGACGGAGATGCGCGCCTGCAGCGCGCGTCATCGCACGCTGCGCATGCTCAACAATACAGGGCTAGCGCTGTCTGAGGGCTTAGCTTGAGCCTTCTATGATTCGCTAGAGTAGAACATCGATCTCAACACTCGGCATACAGCGTACAAGTGATGCGTACAGTCGCAGAGGGGATGCATGCATATGCCTTATGGTGCAATGTGTTCAGGTGTCAGATCGGATGCAGTCCGCCAGACTCGAGGCGTCACTGCCACTGTGTCAGTCAAATTCAAGTTGAGGACGGCGCGCTGTTGCTTAGCAGCCAGCGTGCTGCATGGGAGGAGGAAGTCGTACGTGTCCAGAGTATTCAAGTGGTGAACAAGGCACCTGCAGGTGTGTTACACGGATATGAACGCAAGAGCCCGGCAGGGAGGGCGACAGCAGGAAAGCAGCGGCCAAAGCCCCCGAAAGCAGACAGCAACAACAAGGCAGCTGCAGGTGCAGGTGTACTGGGAATTCATGACTAAGATCGGACCCGCTTTACCGGTACGTATCCAAACGTCTGATGGCAATTGCACTCATGCATGCGTTGATCGGTATTGGTGCGAATGTGAAGCCGAATCGCAATTACGAGGCTCCCCTGTAAAACGCGGCCGAGCGCGGCTTTTACATGCAGCCAGCTGCAGGCGGCCGGAATCTGCGGCCCGTAACCTGCGCGCGGGCCATTTGCTCAAATAGAAGATGACGGGTCACGTCATGAGTCATGACGCGTACGCATACGGGTCACATCATGACGCGTACGACGTCGGAGGGCAGTCAGATCACGTGCTGTGTCATCAGACGTCTGACGCTGTACTGATGCTTGTGCGACAGATGCTCATGTTACAGGGAGGCTACACAGTGATAGATCAAGGCCCCAGCAGCGGCGGGGGAAGGAAGCAGGGAACAAAACCAACAATCACAGGCAGCACGGTCACCGTCCGCATCGATGATATCAGCATTAACGTTCATAATAAGTACCGTTCGGTCAACCGCACACACACAGAAAAAAACCGGCAGCGCACTCTCTCAGTGCGGCATTGTGCAGTCTATGTACATGCAATGCACAGGAAACAGGCAGATAATAGGTGTTGGGGACCGTGGCATCCAGCCGGCGCAAAGACGACCCCAGCAGCTAGCGTGGACACGGGAACGACACAGGGCCGCGCTGCGCAGGTCCGCCGCCCGTGCAGGGTCGCGGCCACGCGTTGCAGCCTTGGCCCTTGGCTCTCGACCACCTGGTGCCGGAGTCACTGCCACCGAACGCCGCCGTTCAAGCAGCGGCCGGGGACCGTTCAGGGCGAAAAGTAGGGGGGTGGGGGGCGGGGGGGGGGCGAGGGGGGCATGCATGGCAGGGAGCGAGGGGGATAGTCTATGGGTGGCAAATGCGCGGTGGCATGTCACCGCTGGCAGGCCGTCAGTGGACCGCGAGGCAGAAGCGCCCGCCCAGCCAGCCTGGCGCAGAGGGGTGTGGCACAACGTTGTGGACATATCGCGCATGACATCTTGTACATGCAATATGCCTGCCCTACGTAGCCGTACGTACAGGGCACCTTGTACAGGGCCCTAGCGATACATTTTGACACCCCACTGCCGTGCTAAGACATGCATGTGCTGCCGGTAAGTCTTGGGACACCTCAAGCCACTGCAGCCGCCTGGCATTTTCGATCAGCATCTTATCTCCTCAGCTCGCCAGCTCTTGCACAGGTACGTCAGCACTTGACGGGCAATCCATGTTGTCACCGTAATAATGTGGAGGCGCTCATTCGTGCATGAGCATGAGTCGTGAAGTGTTACATGGAGATCGCAGGAGCCCAACAGCGAGGGGAGCAAGCAGCAGCACCCAGAACCTGGCAACCACAACGCACGTGCTGTACTGTGCAGTACTGCAGCTGCGAAAAGCGCACCCCAACACACACCACCGCCACCACACCCACGCCGAAGCCACCCATTCTCACCCACTCGTGAAGTGCCAAGCAGTAAAAAGGCATGCATGCGTCCCCCAGGAACGCGCTCAGGCATTGCTGTTTGTTTTGGACTGGCTGGGAAGCTAAACACCTTTCGGTTCATACACAAGTTCATCTGCTCCAGCTTGCAATGCTTTCAGCGCTCTTGCCAAGCTTGTACTGCTCCAGATTTACAGGACCTGGCATGCCCAGGCAGCGGCATCACGCATCACACATCACGCAGCACACGCAGCGGGAAGCAGGCAGCAGGCAGCAGGCAGCAGGCAGCAGGCAGCAGGCCAGGCAGTTGGCAGCAGGCCAGGCAGTTGGCAGCAGGCCAGGCAGTTGGCAGCAGGCCAGGCAGTTGGCAGCAGGCCAGGCTGTAGCAATCAAGAATTGTTGAGGTGGGCACGTGCTGCTTGCGATTATTGTGTTTTGGTACCTTTGGTACGTGCTTCCTTTCATCTATGCTGTTGGGGCCTTGATCTAGCACTGTGGAAGACAAGACATGACGCCGCGGGCCAGGCGCGTGTTGCGCACGCCCGGCGACTCATCCGCGTTGCAATTGTGGATGCTGTCGCATCGGACCTTCGGCAGCAGGATCCTGCGTCGCCCGCATGCACGCATCGCCTCCCTGCTGGCGCGTAGCCCAACTATATAGACGCCGCTGTGCGGGCCTTGCTGCACACACAACGCGGCGGCAGGCGGCGGCGGCTGCGACTATTGCGGCCGAGCATCTCCCCGGCGTTGACACGCGCGCTGACCAATCGAGTCTGTCCCTGCCCCCGCCGTCAACCCGGCTGGCCCAACAAGCCTGAGCAATGGTTACATGCGCGTAGGCATGACTGCCTGGACCCGCCTGAGTCATGGCATAGTGGTCGGCGACACGTCTGGCTGTGCTGCTGGCCCTATGCAGGCCTAGGGTGTGCTGCGCAAACGCGCCAGGCCTGTGTCTGTGCCCCGGAATCCGCTGGCTGTGGGCCTGTGCCTACCAGCATCCGGAGTGGCGCCGTACACGTGGCCACCCTCTTCGAGTTCGGTGGTGTATCTCACTATGGCGCTTCGCTCGTCGCACCGGGCCCGGGGAACTACGCTGTTCGTCATGGCGCGAGCAGGATGTGCATGAGGGCCATGTGTTGTTCCCGGACGACGCATCTACTAAGCACAGATGGCGCCACATTGAGCACGTGCCCCTGCCGTGTCCGCATGTGTGCGTGCGTGCGGGCCTTGTTGGCCCGGACTGCATGTAGGTCACATGTGCGCTGTAGGTCACATGTGCGCTGTAGGCCTAGGTCACATGTGCGCTGACCTGCTGCGTGCGACGTCGGACTCGATTGCACGTACGGTGGTGCGGAGCTCGTTATGTGACGGCGCCCTTTGTGACGTGGCTGTGACGGCCTGTGTAGCCCCCGTCTCTGTTGGACCAGTCCGCTGCGGTGTTGCGCTGCGCTGGCGCCTCCATACGCTCCCTTTGTGTGCGCATGCTGGCGGACTGCGTAGATGGCGCAGCTGCGCGAGTGTCTGACGTCTTTCCGCGGCAACGCGTCTGCACCGGCGGCGTTAGGCGTGGTGCACATGTGTGCCCACCCTCTTGTTCGCGGTCGTGAGCTTGGCGTGATGGCCCGGGTGCCTGCGTTCGTGGTGCTCCCGCCCGTTCTGCTATTCCGTGCGTTGCGCGCATTACCCCCGCGCCGCCCCTAGGCCTATTCACAGGTGCGCCTGTTCGCAGGCGCCCCGAGGCCGATGCCCACCAGAGTGTGGCGTGATGTACGATATATACTTAAAGACTCTGCTCCGAGCTCGAGGGAGTCCGACTTCGATGGGCAGGGCTGTGATAGCCACACGTACAGTTGCAAACGGCCATGGCCATTCGTTCCATGCTGATTGCCTGCTTCAGGGAACGTAGCATCACCACACAATGCATGATTGGCACTCAAGTCGCAATGTAGATTTGACAGAGAGGTACTCATGCAGCAGAACTTGTGTCGCGAGCCTGACAAGCATTGCACCAGGTGGAGGAAGTGCTGCTCACGCGCCTCAGAGATATTCTGGACGTGGCCAGACTCACAGACGTGCAGCGCCTGCAAGCACAGTTCCCCCATCGACATGACAACATTATGTTCCGCAGGTTTGCCTAGCCCCTTGCCGACGCTGCTCGCCCTGGCGTCTACTGCACTCGCCCGTGCAGCCCTTGCCGAAGGGACAGAGAGTGGCTTGCCGTTCCGGGGCGCTGCGGGAGTCGCCATGCGCCACACTCTCGACGATTTGCGCCAGCAGTGGCCGATCATACCTAGGCTGTCAGAGTGCCCCGACGCCCCAGAAGAATGGGCCGGCCTGAGCGGGGGTGGGTGGACCATCCGCATGTCACGTCTGCAAAATGCGTTCAGCCGGGCCAACTCTGACGCCCGCATGGCCGCGCTGCTTTCAGCGTTGGATGAGGGGACGCACAGCCCATCGTCGGAGATCTAGACACGCAAACAGAACCTGGCAAGCAAGTAAGCGACAGGTGCACACGTGCGCAGGCTCGATCGCCTCGGCTTTCCGGAAAGCCAGGCCCGGCGCGACCAGGGCTCTACAAGCCGGCGGGATACTAAATTTTTTGGGGCGAATTTGGAGGAATCCCGGTCGCTCGCGGCAGCGGGCGATCGGGAATCCCGACGACGGCGCGCATAGCGCGTCGGGGCGGGCCGACGCGAAACATGGAACGAGAACGGGATTCCCGATTCTCAGACGTGCGAAGTGCGTCTCACATCGGGATGGCAAGGGAGCGCAGCGAGTGAGATAGGACACGTAACTCCAGTGAGTTTTCAGCAACCAATCCCATACCGCCATCCCATACCGGCACTGCAGTGTCTAGACAACTTGAGGCAGCTGGTGGGTGGTCGTGCTGGCATGAGGTACTGAACCCACAGTGTGACCCCAAGGAGTAGGAGTTCCTTGTTCAGTCACTCAATAATGTGGGTGACCCGGTGCCTGAGGATGAGCACACCGGTGTTAATATTGTCACTTTGTCTGCTGAGGAGCACGAGACAGCTCTTACATGGCCGGAGCAGGCCACCCGTAGTTGCAGTGTGGTGGACGTGGTGGAAGGAGAGGAGGTGGTGACAGATTAGTTGAGAGTCGTGCTGTGCGACTGTAGCCCCTTATGGGAAGGTTGTACATCCTGTAGCTGACACATCTACTGCATTGCATCCGCGCCAAGGGAATTTTTTTTGACCCCTTTTTGTTCGTGGCAGGCTGCCCGGGATGCCCTCTTTCTCTGCATAATGAGAAAGGGGGGCCGCTTTGGCGATTTGGGTTTTGGAAACGGGAATCCCTAATAATTTTTGGGCAGCTGTAGAGCCCTGGGCGCGACTGAGCTGACTCGCATGGAGTTCCGAGTGAATGTGCGCTTGCACCTTGCAAGGCCTTGGCGAGGCACTGTTCACCGGCCACGAGGCAGACGGCGACTGCGTGTGCGGCTGGGCATCGCCTGCTGACGCGTACGGATCGCTGACGGGTCCTGCTGACGGGTCCTGCTGACGGGTCCTGCTGACGGGTCCTTTTGACGGGTCCTGCTGCCGGGTCCTGCTGACGGGTCCTGTTGACGGATCCTGCTGACGGGTCACACGCCCTCGTGTGCTACGCGGTGACTCACGATGCTTGCCCGCCATGATGCGATCACGCATGCATGCCGCCGCTTCATCATGCGGGCGGGCATCACCACGCCCCTTGAGCCAAACATCAGGAGCCTCCCACAGTACCCAGCTGCAGACGTGCCACGCGCGCGGCCTGCGGCCCAGCAGCCAGGCCCCTCCTGTGAGTCTGCTGGCTGCGCAATCGCTGGTGCGTCAACTCCACCCACCCCGCCGTTCATCGCCTCCGTTGTGCCTTCAACCCAACACGGCACCCAGGCGCTCACACGTTCCCAACCGGCCCCTGTGTGCACCTCTGGACTGGCGGTCACCCCCGCTCCGAGCGGCGACGCCGCCATGGCTGCTGGCACCGCAGAGGGTGCAGCCGCCGCGCTCGTGGTCGCCGCTGCTGCCATCTCGGCCGCCATCGCCACGATCGAGGTTGGAGCTGCCGCGGCCGAAGAGGCCACCGCCATGGACGACGGCGCCCTCGGCGAAGCGGCCATCGGCCACGCTGGCACCGTGGAGCTCAGCGCCGCCGCTGCCGCCGTGGAGATGGAGGAGGACACCCCGGCCAGCCTCTCCACGGGGAGGCGTGAGTCCCTGGGGCTGGTGGGCCCGGTGGCACCTGGTCCGCTGCAGCTTCGGCCCGAGGCCTAGGCACGCCGGGGCCGCGCGGCCGCGGGTTGCGCACACCGCCCGCGCCCCCCCCCCCCCCGCCGCAGCAGAGACCGGGATGCGGCACCTCCTCGTAATGATGCCTGCGATACTGTTGTGGACGATGTGTGCGTCCCCTATCCGGTGGCCCCCTCCCGAGTCGTCGCCGCAGCAAGCGGGCCCGGCGCTGCCGCCCAGCTGATGGAGGACATGTACAGCAACCGCTACAGGTACAGCCGCTCAGGCACGGGTGCGTTACACAATGATAGATCTAAGACCCAGCAGCGCCGAGGCAACAGACCAGGCAACACGCCAACAGACAGACAGACCACCTCAAGCAGCAACACTGTGGCAGCCGGGGCATGGGCGCTAAAGAAAGAACAGAAAAAAGGGGGGGGGGGGGGGGGGCGGGGGGGGGGGGGGTTCCTACGGTTTAGAAATTCAGCCAAAGAATCTTCCATGCTTGTTCCAAAGCAGGCAGAGCGCGCCACAGCCTCACATGAACTCACAAGAGCGGGTCGTGACGTCCATAGGGCGTGTGTGCATGCCGCTGTACATGTACATGCTCTACCGCTGTATGCATGCACGCTCTGCTGTTGCCTGCGTGGTGCGCAAGCGCAACCTGCCTCACAGGCTAGCTGTGCCAAGTGCTCTTGCCTGGCATCCCTGTATATGTGCCCTTTCCGGATGTTGGCTGCTGCGCTGCGAGCTTGTGTGCGGTGGTACTGCTGCGGGCACACGCATGGGGCTTACGGAAGGCGGCGCGTACGTGCATTGGCCCATGGGCATACGCTCGGGAGACCGCTGTTTCGTTAGCTATAGTGTGCATGTGCAACTGCCGTTGGTGCATGCGCTGCACGACCTGTACCTTGGCTTCAATCGGCGACATCCCGCAGACGCGGTCAGGCAAGCTAGCTACAGGCAAGCCAGCTGGCTGCAATTCTGTGGTGCCTGACCTGCGCATGCATGCTCGAGGCGTTGACGAATTCAAGCGCTGCATGGAGGTTTGGTTGGCATGTTTTAAGAACAAGGACTTCAGCTCTTACATGCTGACTCGGTGCCACTACTAGTGTTGCATGATATAGTATTGCAAGATTCAGGCACTGGGGCTGCGTCGGCATTTTCACGAGGTTGGATCAAGGCAGCAGACCAGCACTGGCACCATTCAATTCGATTTACTTGCGCAAGCACACGCTGTCACCATGGCTGTCACCATCGTGCATGCCGCTGTGGTTCGTTTTTCAAAGCATGGTAATAACTGCTGAGCCCGGCACTGGATAGCCCACGCATGGCCATGGCCACATGCACCTCCACTCATGCATATCACACCTCTCGGACTGACTGGCACACTGTCCTGAGGATTCCACCAATCGAATGGTCCAGCCGGCGCCAACAAGCACTAACACGTGCAATTGGCAGGCGGGCTTGCGCCAGTGGCATTGGGATTCAGCATGATGTCGCCACCCCGATCTAGGTCATGGACTTTGTCTATTCTCAGTAGCCCCCATGCCACCCCAAAGGCAGCAGGCAGAACTAAATGAAAATACTCATCTACCCACTGGCGGAACTTGGGCCATGACCTCTTCACCCTGCCTGAGATGCATGCGCTTGCTGCTGACGTCATAGCAACCTTCCCGCATCCGGTGACCATGTATACATGTGAGCGCGTGCGTGTATGACGCCTAAGCGCATCATGGTCAGGCGGCTCTTCGGGCGCGGCATTGCGTACATTCCTCAATGGTTTGGCGACTTCTGAGAAGTACGAAGGACAGCACACGCAGCGCAGACTTGCGGGAGTCTTACAGACGTTCTTGCGAATACGCCCCTCCACAGTGATGCCATGCTTGTACCTGATTTGTACGAAGCAAATGTCACGCCATAGTGTCAGAAACCAGTAGACACTGGACGCGGCGCCAAACACAATCATGTAGATCCGATCAACCTTGATGGGGTTTGCCATGGCAAACACATAATTATAAGCGGTGCTCATCAACCCTGAAAACAAAACCAGGCGGGTCAGGGCGGTCTGGTGGGAGGCCTCGTGCGCAGCCACGACCGCGCTGTACTCTGCAACCAGACTGTCCAGCCGCTTGTTTGCCTTGTCCCGTTCAAGTTGCTCCACCTGCACACGCTCAGCGTCTGCAGCCTCGTCTGAACCTGACACGCAGCTGTGCGCCAGCGCTCGAGCTGTTTGCAGTTGCACGTCTTCAGATATCTGATGTGCCTTGCTTACTGCGGCTTCAAGTTGTTATGCGCATGATGAAAAACGATAGAGGCATTCTTGTTAAATACACAGACATCAAAGCACACCAACTGCCAGCTTGAGCTGATTGCAGTATCGAAGAAGTTTCGGCTATTACGCTGCTCTTCTTCAAACGCCTGGTCAGCACCAGCAGCAACACCTTGAGGACCACGCGCATTCGGCTGATGCATGGTCAGTGGATTCCTTGCCAGTGGAATACAATATACTACAACCTGTTCCTCTGCCGTTGCTAGCAGCTGCAGCCTACCGGTAGGCTGCACGGCAAGATAACCGCCCCTGGGGGAGGGGCCAACCTGACGGAGCGCGAATCGAGAGGCTCGGTGTGAGGAGCTCAATCACCCGGAGCACTACACCTGGGTCGTATCTTGGCCTGCTGTTTGAATTTTCTGCAACGGCACCATCCGATGTCACACTGGTCGCAGCAGCAGGTAGCTGAGTACATCTGTCAGTAGCTCAGACTTTCATATATTACACGGAGATCAAAGCAAGAGCCCGGCAGCAAGGGCAACAGCAGGCACACAACCAACACCCCGCAAGCAGGCAGCAACAACCAGCAACACGTCAGGTGCAAAGCCACAACGAACCGACTCAACCAACACGATCACACACCCGCACCCGCACATCCACACACGCACACACCAGCGCATTCCACCACGCGCACCGCGCCAACCACGCCAAAGCCACTTTCATGTGTGAGATATTGACATGGGTCAACAGTGACAGCCGCTACACACCTTGGAGGAACGCGTGCGCCGTGATCCCCGACACCTGTGACCTGCGCGTGGCATGTACATAGACTGCACTTTGTTGTGCTCGCTTCGTGCGTTGTGTGTGTGTGCGCTGCTGGTTCGGTTTTGTTTGCACAGTCGTGAGTGTGGACTACGCTGGTATGGACAGTGACCGTGCTGCATGCGATTAGTTGTTCTACTCCCTGCTTGGTTCCTTCGGCGCTAGTATCACCGGTTAAGAGGATGATAATTAAAACGACGATGCTAATTACGACGACGATGCTAATTACGACGACGAGGCTAATTACGACAGGCAGGTTTACGATGACGTGATGCCAAACATGCGACGTCGGTACCTTTGTGACAGAGAGAAACAGAATTGCAAGGTGTTGATGAAAAACTATAAGGGTGGTAATTATGGCGTAGTTTTACGACGGACACCATGACGTTACGAAATCGACGTAATTCTGGTTTTTCATCATAATCGTTGACACTATTCGGCGCTGCTGAGGCCTTGATCTATCACAGCGTAAAACAACTCGGGGAAGCGTGGAAATGCTCACAATAGTGGAACAGCTGTGGTACCATGATACGGCCGCCCCATTGGAGGGCCCTCGTTGCCGTATTCTCCGTGCAAAACTAGAGGGTGCAGAGGCTCACCAGTCTGCCTCAGTGATCATATGGTATGATGTCTTGCTCTTGAGCTAGGCCAAGCTGAGCTGGCCCGGGCCTTGTGGGGGGTCGGATCTCCACAGCCTCAGGGCTCGCAAGAGCATCTCTCAGGCCTGTGGATGTGCCTTGCATCGTGATGCACCTGTTGCCAGCAGGTTTTTAGCATTCGGTCAATTTTGGGCGGCAGCCAGTTTCTAAGAATGCGCCGGGTACAGGCAGAGCTATAGATATGGAGACACGTAGATTCGCGCAGATCTGCTACGTATACGAGGATCGATCCTCGTATGATCATGATATCGATGTTCTGGCACCAAGATGCCGGCCCTTGTGTGCGCTATCACTAGTACTGGCAGTGGGACCCGATTCATGCAGACAACGATACACTGTCTCGGACATACCGTACATGTTTACGAGTCCAGCAGAGCTCTACTGTTCGACAGGGACTTCGGCTTGTGGAATTGTCTTCGCCGATTCGGATCCGGATCTGTCTGCACCTGCAGGTCGGTCAACTTGACAACTTGGCAACCGACATCGGTGATGGACGTCACGCGCGAGAAACTAGGAAAGCGAGGTCGTGCAAACGGATCAGTACAGGTCTTTGCAGCTCTAGATGTGAACATGGCCTCGGAATCTGTCACAAGCAAGCTCGCGATCGGAAAATCTCTGACATGGATGCACGGGTCAATGTTGTACACCTGCAGCGCGCGTTGCGCATATGCGCACCAAGGCAGGCCTGCCTAGGGTTGTGATCATTCGCCATACTGCTGCAAAAAATCGTAGCGTGTATGTGATGCGTGGAGTCGCAGAGGGGACACATGCCTGGTGCGCATATGTGTTCAGGTGTCACTGCCCAGATCGGATGCAATCCGCCAGACTCGAGCTTGGAGATGTGAGTCGACTTTTAAGAGGACAGCGCGCTTTTGCGGAGCAGCCAGCGTGTTGGATGTATGGAGAAACTAGTTCGCTTCGTACTGCCGGTGGAGTGGTGAATAGAGCTGTATTTTATAGTTTAGGGCCCCTAAAACCAATTTTAATGCCCTTAAAATATGCCCTTTAATAAGCCCTAAAGCGGATTTTGCTTGGTTAAAGTCGGAGCCTTAAAGAACTTTTAGCACCACCATGCTAAACAATGTTAAAGTTCCATGAGAAGTTTAGGTCACTTGAAACCGCACATTCAAGTATATTTCGGGAGGAAATGAGGATCCCGTGGGACCACCGTGGACCACTGTGACAATTGCAATATCCAATCTGGGAATCAATGAGGCAGAACTAGTTGGATGATGCTGTGGACACTCCCCAATGGAGAGTGCCTTTCCTGCAATGCATATGTCTTGGCAAATGCAAGTCATCCCCAGCTGCATTATCAGACATACTGCCCTCAAAATGAATGCACGCCAAACGATCTGTTGCAGACTGCAGTTGCACAGTTGCACAGATTGTGCAGCATGCTGTCAGTGATGCACCTATGGACATGCCTCCGCGTAGGCTGCCGAGGGGAGAGCGCTGCGACGCCGCTCGTGCCCTGCGCGTCCCGCCCTCAGGCTCCTGCCGGGCAGCCGGAGGGGGCGGGCTGGTACGCCCTGCTGTGTGGGAGGCGTCAGCCCCCGGGCTCTCACGGGCGGTGATGGAGTGTTCGAGTGGGGCCGGCTGTAGTGGGGGTGCTGCTGTTGGGGGGTCGGTGGTGGCCGGGTCTGCCGGGGTGGGCGGTAGTACGTAGCGTGGCGGGTGGTTGCTGTGTGAGGCTGTGGCGAGGGGTCGTGGTGGTGGGGTGCGGGAGTGTGCGTGTGTGTGGATGCGTGGGTGTGGTTGTGTCGGCTGCGTTGGTTCGTTTTGGCTTTTCACCCGAGACAGTTGCTGCTTGTTGTTGTTGTCTGCTTTCGAGGGGGTTTTGGCTGTCTGCTTTCCTGCTGTTGCCCTCGCTGCCGGGCTCTTGCGTTCATCTCCGTGTAACACCTATGGACATTCTGTCATGCGTAGAGCAGACGAAGGGGATGAGGCACTGGCAGAGCTTGAGATTGCACGCCTACTAGCTAGCTGGACCAAGCCTGCCAGTGAATGACGGCAAGAGTGAGGATGAGGGTGCCTCAGGCTGCGATGAAAGTGTGGATGGAGATTGGTAGGCGTGTGCAATCATGTACAGTGCTGGTGTCAATCTGTCATACGGTGTCATTCAGCTGGTGTCACTCCACTATTTTGACATATCAGTGCAAGCCAGGGCCTTGCAGGTCGGAAACTCAAGGTCCCTATAGCATCACAGCTTCAGAGAGCATCCCAAAATGGCGCATACATGCACACATTCCTCATTCGGACTTGTGTGCAAACTTTATCTAAATAATTGCTAAAGCGTGGTTCTGGGTCAATCTAAATAAACTTAAACATGCTTTTGGCACTCCAATTTTAAGTTTAGAAAATTTTAGAAAATTGGGTTATTGCTAAAGCTGTTCGGGTGCTCCACTAAAATACAGCTCTAGTGGTGAACAAGGCAGGTTTTCTGCAGCTGGGCATCACACTGGCTGTCGCCCTGTACGTATCCAAACGACTCATGTTGTGGCAACTGCACTCATGCACATGCGTCGGTCGGTACCGGTGCGAATGTGAAGCCGGCTCACAAGTACGAGGATCCCCGGCAATCCGCGGCTGAGCGCGGCTTTTGCAGCATGGCGGCCCGGTATCTCGAGATACCTACAGCAGCGCGCGCCATCGGCTCGAGCTCGATCGAGCTCAAGGTGTTACACGGAGATGAACGCAAGAGCCCGGCAGCGAGGGCAACAGCAGGAAAGCAGACGGCCAAAACCCCTGAAAGCAGACAACAGCAACAAGCAGCAACCGTCTCAGGTGAAAAGCCACAACGAACCAACACAGCCGACACAACCACACCCACGCATCCACACACACGCGCACTCCCGCACCCCACCACGGCACGCACGCCACAGCCGCACACATCAACCACCAGCCACACTGCGTACGACCGTCCGCCCCAGCAAACCCGGCCACCACCGAACCCCCAACAACAGCAGCACCCCCACTACAGCCGGCCCCACTCGAGCACTCCACCACGGGCCCCCCGCCCATGAGAGCCCGGGGGCTTACGCCCCCCACAGCGCAGGGTGCACCAGCCCTCCCCCTCCGGCTGCCCGGCAGGGGCCTGAGGGCGGGGCGGGAAGGGCACTGGCGGCGCCACATCGCTCCCCCCGAGGCAGCCCACGGGAAGCTCAACTTGACGGCTCACGTCATGACGCGTCAGCAGGCGCGCCCGATGCTCTGGTGCTGTGACAGATACTCAGGGCCCCGAATGTATCTATACATGCACTAGTGTACCATATATTGGTTTAGGGCAGATGCACCGACAGCGTCGACGCTGTCATGTTGCGTTCCAAAATTGACAATTAGTCGCTTCACCGTGGGGGAGCTCCCTGGGGGGGAGGGTGCAGGCCCCCCGGCGGTGGCCTTCTGCTGCGTTTTGCTACATTCTGCTGTCAGCCTATCATGCATGAATCAAAGTGGTGCATCAGCTAGGGGTCGAAGTGACCTTAAACTAGTCACCTTAAACTTTGATCTGCCAGTGATCAGTCGACTCCGGTTGGTTTACCTTGGGCCCCAGCTAGGTAGCATGTGTGAATCTGCCAGTGGCTGACCAGGGGGGTACTCGGCCGATGTTCGAATGAATAAGCTATGATGCAATCTCGATAAGATTTCCAATGGTGGCCCCGCCCCGTGGCGTATGCAGCATCTTAAATGTGGCCAAGCTTGCACGCGAGTCCCACCACAATGGCGGCATATATGCATGTGACTCCACCAGCTCACACATTGCGATGCATCGCCGCCGCCGCCACTGGCACCTCTCGTCCACACTGGCCCAGGACGCTCGGCCACGCCGGGCTCGCAGACGGAGTGGTGCACGGCCGGCGGCAGCCGCCCGCCGTTCAGGGGCGCTGCCGGCATCGGCCACACCCTCGATTACATCCGCCAGCAACAGCGGGGCATCCCCACGCTGTTGGAAACTGGAAGCCCTGCAGTGGCGCCCAGCGGAGGCACGCAGCATGAGCGTCGGATGAGGCAAGCCTGGCCATCACGGCTCAACAGATGCTCAGGCGTCTAGGCATGGCTCGGCCTTGAGGTTCCTCAAAGCCAGGCCAGACCTGGTGCAGATGAGGTGGTCACAATCGGAGCTCAGCGCTCCACCGTGAAGGCACCCCCGAGGCAGCTGCCCCTCAGCGAGTCCCTATTCTCTGGCCACAAGTCCGTTGGTGGCTTCGAGTGTGCCCAATCATTGCCCAGTACATCTCAAGCCCTTGTGTGAAAGGCTACGCAGTGCAGAGACTCGGACCCGCCATGACGTAGAGATGACTGCGCCATGCTGCTTCGAGGTTGCAATGGTATGCCGCCACGCCATGCGACCACCATGTCCAGCTGGTGCAGGACCGCTGTGCATCAATGCAGGTTGTGGGCCGCCGGTGCTAGCACTTGCCCTGGGATGGCCGTGGGGCGATTCTTCTGGGCCAGCTGCATGAGCCACCTTTGTGCGGCCCAAGTCATGTGCACCCTCAACCTCACCGGCTGTTTCCGAGTGAGGCTTGGTTGTGCCTACAACTTGAATCCCGCATGGGCCTCGGCGACATTCTGGACGTGGCCAGGATGACAGACGTGCAGCACCTCCAAGCCCAGTTCTCCCAGCGCCACGACGGCATGCATTTTCGCAGGTTCGACCAGCCCATCGTCGACGCTGCTTGCGTGGCGTCTGCTGCACTCGCCCATGCAGCCCTTGCGGAAGGGACACAGAGTGGCTTGCCGTTCCGGGGCGCTGCGGGAGTCGACATGCGCCACACTCTCGCCAATTTGCGCCAGCAGTGGCCGAGCATAACGGGGCTGTCAGAGTGCCCCGACGCCCCCGCAGAGTGGCCAGGCTGGCCGGAGCGGGGGTGGGTCCGCCATCGATCCGCATGTAGCGATTGCAAAATCCGTTCAGCCGGGTCAAGTCTGACGCCCGCATGGCCGTGCTGCTTTCAGCGATGGATGAGGGGACGCGCAGCCCATCGCCCGAGTCGGAGACACGCGAACAGAGCCTGGCAAGCAAGGCGCGCCTGTACAGGCGCGCAGGCTCAATGGTCGCGGCTTTCCTGTAAGCCAGACGTCGACCCGGCGCGATTGAGCTGACTCCCATGGAGTTCCGTGTGAATGTGCGATTGCGCCTTGGTGAGGCACTGTTCACCGGCCACGAGGTGGAAGGCAACTGCGTGTGCGGCTCTGCATTGCCTGCTGACGGGCTGCATGCCCTCGTGTGCATCGCGATGGCACACGGTGGTTGCCCGCCATGATGTGATAACGCAGGCATGGCGCCGCTTCATCATGCGGGCGGGCATCACCACATCCCTTGAGCCCAACATCAGGAGCCTCCCACAGTACCCAGACGTGCCGGGCGCGCGGCCTCCGGCCCAGCAGCCGGGCCCCTCCTGTGAGTCTGCTGGCTGCGCAATCGCTGGTGCGCCCACTCGACCCGCCCCGCCTCCCATCGCCTCGGTTGTGCATTCATCCCAATATGGTACCCAGGCGCTCACGCATTCCCCACCGGCCCCTGTGCGCCCCTCCGGACTGGTAGTCACCCCCGCTCCACGCGGCTACGCCGCCACGGCTGCTGGTACCGCAGAGGGTGCCGCCGCCGCGCACGCGGTCGCCGCTGCTGCCATCTCGGCCGTCATCGCCACGACCGAGGTCGTAGCTGCCGCGGCCGAAGAGGCCACCGCCATCATGATGGACGTCGGCGTCCTCGGCGAAGCGGCAATCCGCCACGCTGGCACCGTGGAGCTCAACGACGCCAATGCCGTCGCCGCGGCCGTGACCGCCGCGGCCGTGGCCACCGCTGCCGCTGCGGAGATGGAGGACGCCCCAGCCAGCCTCTCCACGGTTATGTGCGAGTCCCTGCGGCTGGCGGGCCCGGCGCCAACTAGTCCGCTGCAGCTTCAAGAAGTTTGGCCCGAGGCCTACAAGTAGGCACGCCGGGGCCGCGCGGCCGTGGCTCGCGCCCGCCCGCTGCCCCCCCGCTCGCAGTTAGACCCGGACCGGGGCGACCTCCTCGTGATGATGCCCTGCGATGCTGTCGTGGCAGATGTGTGCGTCCCCTGTCCGGTGACCACCTCCCGGGTCGTCGCCGCGGCAAGCAGCTGCCGCCCAGCTGACGGAGGACAGCAAGCGCGACAGGTTCGGCCGCTCCGGCACGGGCGAGTGCCGCTTCGTGTCCCTGTCACACGAGCCGTTCGTCCGCGTGTGCACGGATACACTTGGCTTCCTGAATCAGATGGCTGACTTCGCTGCGGCCGGCCTCAGGGGCGGGGTCCAGGCGAGTGTTCTTGCAGAACGTTATGTGCGAACTCTCGACCACCCTCTGCTGTGGTGTCACGCGCCTGATCCTCGCTGCGGCTCCGCGGCGCATCATGATGCGGCTAGCTGGGCGGGCGGTGCGCACCTGGCCACACTGTCCCGTCGGACATTCTGTAGGTGGCTGCTGGCCGCTGCGACAGTCCGGGGGCCGCGGTGGCTGTGGCGGTGGCCTGCCCCACGTCCGTCCGTACTCGCTTGCCCCCAGCTGCGAATTCCGCCCAGCTTCGAATTCCCCACGTATGGCCGTGGGCTGCCGAGGGGTTGGCGATGTGGCGGCACGAGCGCCCTGCATGCCTCGCTCTGCCGCACCTACCGGGCCACCGTCGTGGGGCTGGTACGCCCCGCCCTTAGCGGGGCGTGCGCCCCCGGACTCGCACGTGGGGAGGTACATGCTGGGGCGCAAGCGTGGGAGTGCTCACGCTTGCGTGCTCGGGGTGGGGCTGGTTGCGGTACCACGTGGTGCTGCTGCTGGTTTGATCATGAGCACAGTGGCGGCCGGGCCTGCTGGAGGCGGACCACGGTGCGGGGTGTGGACGGTTGCAGCGTGCGGCTCCGGCGTGGTTGACGCGGTGGTGGGGTGCGGGTAACACACGGTGTGTTACATAGTGATAGATCTAGGACCCAGCAGCGCCGAGGCAACAGAGCAGTCATCAGGCGAACAGACAATCAATCACAAGCCCCAAGGCCACTCTTCGCGCGAGCTAATGCTAGACCGGACCAACGCTGGCACGAAAGCAAACCCACACACACAAACAACGCAGGAAGCGAGCGCAGCATCGCGCAGTATCTCGCAGTCCACGCACACGTCAAACACAGTCAGCTTGCAGCATGGTGCGCGTGTGCGGTGGTGTCGGTTGTGTCGGTTTGTTGTGGCTCAGCGTCTTTGCGCCTGGGCATGTTGCTGCTTCAAGTTGTTGCTGCCTGCTTGCGGGGTATCGGTCGTGGATTGCCTGCCAGTGCTGTTGCTCTCGGTGCCGGGCTCTTGCGTTGATCTCCACAAACTTCGAAACACAAGCATCTCCACACAGCAGCTATCTCGGCAGTTGTTGGCAGCCCAACATGAGTCTGAAAAATGTTTCAGGGGTGTGCTCCACACAGTGGAAGTGCACAGAGGAATTATATCTTGGAAATGCACCAATTACATAACCATGGCCGTGTGCCGAACACAACCTTCAACAGTCGTTGGCAGCTCAACAGGTGTTTTACACAGAGATAAACGCAAGAGCCCGACAGCGAGGGCAACAGCAGGAAAGCAGACGACCAAAACCCCCCAAGCAGGCAGCAACAAGCAGCTACAGTCGCAGGCGAAAAGCGTCAACGAACTGGCCCAACTGACCCAACCTCATCCGCTCAACAGGTGTAGAACATATATGCATGATGAGAAACGTTGCTAGTAGAGGATGTGTTCACTGCAAGCACATGTGATTTTTTTTGTGATAGATCCGATGAGTCAAAGACCCAACAGCACCTTATGGAGAAATCACAGAGCACAGAGCAAAACACACATGTGTATGGTTTGCAGATTGGTGATGCCAGCTAGCATGTTCACATACAGCCCATGGCTGCAGTACCTCTGCGGTATCTGGCGTGGACATCTGGACATCTGGTCATCGTAGAATTTGCTTTTACAGCAGTCATGAGCAACACTGACCAAACAGTGTCTAGTATTGTGGCAGCATTCGAAATATTACATAGCGCTGTTCCAAAGTATTTAGCAGCTAGTAGCGGTGATTTGAATATGCATGCTCTATCCCACACATGCTATAAGCGTACCGCTTCCTCCAGACAATCGCGGAGATAGCGGCGGGACACGGCGCGGTGTCCAAACGCACTTTTCTGCTGAATGCCATGCGCGACCTGTCCACAACATTGTGCCGAGCGCTGGCGCGACAAGCCCGGGCGGCCGCGCCCCTCCGCGCTAGACTCGTCGGGCGCGCGCTGCTGGCGGGCCTTCCTGTCCCCACGGACGGCCTGCCGGCGCTGACGGGCCATCGCGCATAGGCTTGCGTCGTGGCCTCCCCCCGCCTCCGCCCGTTGGGCTCTGATCCCCCCGCCCCCCCCCCCCCCCCCCCGTCCCTCCTCCTCCCTCCCTCTTCCCTCCTGCCCGCGCACGACCGCCATTTCTCCTCTGCCCCCCTTCCCGGCCACCGCTCGTACAGCCTGGCTGGCTGTGGCTGCCGCCCCTGGGACCGGTGCCTCGCGGCTTCGGAGATGGCTGTAGCGCGCGGCTGCGCGCCCATGTAGCCTGATGGTGTCGAGTAGGCGCCCGCCAGTGGGCCTGGAGCGTGCTGACTGTGTTTGGGGTGCGCATGGAGTGTGTGGTACTGCGCGGTGCTGCGCTCGGTTCATGCGTTGTTTGTGTGTGTATGTGTGTGTATGTGTGTGTGTGTGTGTGTGCATGCACATGTGTGTGTTTGCTTTCATGACAGCGCAAGTTTGAACGAAATCGTTCTGGCATTTGCTCGTGCGGAGAGTAGCCTTGGTACTTGCGATGGGCTGTCTGTCTTTTTGCGTGTTGCCTGGTCTGTTGCCTCGGCGCTGCTGGGTCCTAGATCTATCACTGTGTAACACATGCTATAATCGTGCAAGATTCAGCCATCCACGTTTACGTAAGATCCCTGTTCACCTTTGACTACGTTCGCGTTGCAGGTCGCACGTTCGCACTCATCTCGAGCACCTTGTTGCCGCCGGCGGCATGAATCAATGTTGCATCAGTGTACCGACGATGATCGGTTTACCGCGTGCCGAAGCGCGCAATGTTGCACCTGCAGCTGCAGGCGTCTCGGTTCTCACTATCGGTTCACTGCGCTGCACAGCACCTAGTCATTGCGATCAGGCAGAAAACTTGTGCACGAACGCCATGGTGCGCCAGATCCGCCAAGAGCTTAGATGCACACATGTGTGCAGCCGCACACCAGCGCACAGGATCACGAGATGGATCATCTGTGCATGATACATCTCTGTGATGCAGACCCAACTTGACTATAGTCAAGTATCCTGTTATGCGGACACTGATATTAGGATGCAAGGTCGTGCCAGCCAAGGTGGAAAGCGCATATGCATGGCACTAGTACGTACACTGAACCTGTGCGCTGCTGCCATGGCCAAGCGCTAGCGCAGCCGGCTAGTACCCATCATGATGTACTGTCAAGGAGGTAGAAGATACACCCATGGCCAGTTCTTCGCTTTCGAGGGGCCCATCACGGCATGCATATGCCAGAGTGTGACGTGGCCGGGATGCCATATGCATCGTGTGGGCCTGCATCCGTGATGCGCAGTCCACCGGCAAGGACAGGGTCATCACGGTGCAATGTTATGTCGTGCACGCTCGCTTGCTTGTGCCCCCGAAGCCACGCGAGCCTTCCAACAGGCATCATGCAGGTTCGGTGCAAACATCGCAAGGCAGCCTGACGCACATCAGTCTCGTGTGCGCAACATTGGCAATGCATGAATGCGTCATGCTGGTGCTAGTTCACACAGCCAGCGTTTAGCTTGGGTGTCGCGGAATTACAGAGACCCCATCGCGCCTGACAAGAGCGCGCTCAGCACATGGCATCCAATCCATCAGGTGCTGCCTGTCATCCGTGCGAACTTCAGACCTCTCGAACCGCTGTACATGGCGACAAGTCCATGGACCCCCGCACGGATTGGCAAGCGCTGTGCAGCTGGCCTTCGCGCACTGACAGCAAGGGCCCGGAGCGCCTGGAAAGGTGTATATATACCCCGTGATCCTCCCTCCAAGACACAGCATCACATCGCTTCCACTCCTCTCCAGCATCAGCCTCGTCGATCGCAGCACTGTCTCTAGCTTTCTTTCCATCCCTTCCGATCTTGACATCATGTGCGCTCCCCGAACCACTCCCGGAACCACCAAGCAAGCGACTTGCGCATGAATGATTTTACAAGCCAGAGCTTTCATCATGATGGTATCCGGAGGGCCCTTCAAGGGAAACTTGCTTCCTTTTCTGCCCCACATGTACATGTAAACTGCCACAGCAGGTGCCCATATGCATATGCATACCATCAGTGATCAGTACACCGTGACTCAGGATGTGTGAACAGTGGCCTATACTGTTGGTATTGCATTCAGCCTGACGGCATGTTGAATTGTCAGCAGATGACATGCACAGAGATGACATATCTGGGTAGCTCACATATGTCATATGCATGCACATGCTCCGGTTCCCCCCGGGCCCTGATATGAAGTGCTGTGCTGCCATGCAGGATTTACGCCGCAGCTGCTGTACATGTTTCCCTGATGGTCGCTGGTGCCGCCATGGCCCCCGAGCGCGCCTCCGCCGCCGTCGCCACCCGTTCCGCCTCCGCCACCTCGCGCACACTCCTCGCTAAGGACAGCGATGGCGACGAGGGCAACGAGGGTGACGAGGGTAACGAGGGTAACGAAGGCCTCGACGGCTTCAAGTTCCCTAGTGGGGGTGACGAAGGCGATGAGGGAGATGAGGGCAACGAGGGTGATGAGGGCGATGAGGGTGACGAGGGCAAGGCCCCCAAGGATGAGGGCGATGAGGGTGACGAGGGCGACGAGGGCGACGAGGGAGATGAGGGCAACGAGGGCGATGAGGGCAACGAGGGCGGCGGCTTCACACAGACTGGTGGCTCCACCTTCTCCGGCGTGACCTGCACATCCCAGGCCACCGCGGCCACATTCAGCGCCATGAACAACGCCCACGCCACCGCCGTGGCTCAGGTGTTCACTGAGTTCTGCCGCCCCGACTTTGATGGCCGCGTCGCTACCGCAGTCCAGGTCGCTGAGGACTCCGGTTTCGCCATCGCCGAGGCGCTTGCCGCGTCCCAGGCCGCCTGCGTGTCCACCGGCATTGCCTTCGGGTGCTCCTCCGCCTCCGCCACCGCCTCCGCCTGGGCTGAGGCCACCGCTGAGGCCCACTCCACCGCCGTTGCCGCTTCCGCAGAGGACTGCGACTGCCTGGCCGACGCCGCTGCCCTCTCCGTCGGTACCGCCTCCTCCTTCGTGGAGCTCATCGCTGACGCCTTTGCCCGCGCTGAGGTGACTGCCTGCGTCGAGGGCGATGCTGAGTCCTTCGCCGCAGCATTCTCCTTCTGCTCCGCCCGCGCCTACGCTGTGGTCTTCTCCAAGGTGTGGCTTGCCAACTGTCCTCAAGACTCTGCATGTGAGATATCTCCTCGTCGAAGAAGGCGAGCAGCTACGCGCAGCATTGTTCTAGACTCCCGCAATCCGCCATACCTATGGTCGGCCTGCACACAGAACTTCATCAACGCGCTCCTTCTCTTGGGCTATAGGCCCTGCGGTCTGAAGCTTCGTGATCAGCTCCAACCCATATGCATGGGACCTTCAGATCACCACCGCAGCGCACACTCTGCTATGTAGATCCATGAACATTGCGGCCAGCTGCACAAACGCTGCTGATAATAGTGACTTGGTGCAGCTAGTGCAGCTGTAACTGTCTATTTCGCTGGTGACAGCCACTCACGCGGGCCCGTCGCATGTGCAGGCCATCGCTCAGGCTCTCCTCGAGGGAGACTGCTTCTCAACCACAGTCGCCACCACCATCACCGCCGAGACCGGCGCTGAGTTTGAGGTCATTGAGGGCTGCGAGCAGGCCGACTTCTCCTTCGGCGATGCCTCCGGCTCCACTGACGGCTCCACCGCCGAGGGCGTACGCGCGCTTGCATCTTGTGCACCCTGCCAATAGCCATGCATATACGTCAGTGCTGTGCAAGCTCTACAGAGCTACTCTGCTGTGTACTCACTTGACCAGACTGGAATGCCTGACGCCGCTTGTCCCTGGCCTGTGGCTGTACCTGTGCGGTCGATACCATTACGCCCGCATGCATGCAGTGCTGCCTGCTCTGTGTTCTGGCGGTCACGGTGGCAGTTGCCACCGGCTTCTCTGTTCTGCTGCCGCTCCGGCAGTGAGCCGCAATGAGGGTGTTGCATCACGCATTGCACAGCTATCTGACATCCAGCGTGTGTCTGTGCAGCAGGCCAACGAGGACACCCACTAAAGCTGCCAGAACTTCAGATCCGGCCTTGCAAAACCCTGCGGCTGGGCTGGTGTCCACGGGTTGATCAGATGCCCTTCCAGATAAGAGCGCACTTTGTAGCCCTTTATTTCGGCACAGGTGCCAGTAGACCGATGCTGTGAAAGGCGTCGGTTCCTTGCATGTTTTCTCAGAGTCTCTTTTTTCGACAGTCCAGTGCGCCTATGCTTCTGTGCACATGTGTGCTGGGACGCATTGGCCAGGACCTAGGCATGCAGCATGAATCGTCATGGCGATTATTGCTGAGCCTGCCAATGGTCTTTCTAGTGTAGCATACCCGCGTAGCTGATGTTGTCTATGCCGTTAAAAGCAGTGTAACAGATGCTTAAGGCCTACCCTTCGAACTGGAGCACCGTAGCACTCAAGTTTCACATGCACTTCAGCTTGCACGTGCACTGATGGTGCTCTGAACTATATCATGTGCAATGGAGGTTCTCACGGTAAAAAGTGAGAAACGCGGTGGTCCCAGAACATCGTTAACACGGTGTTGTACCAGAGAGCTTCTCTGTACTCTTTGTGCATTCTATTGACACCTCATAAATCTGAAACAAAAAAGTTGTGATACTTACTTTAAAGGTCGCAAAACCCTCGTCACGCCATCGTACATCTGCCCGTTGTAACTACCGTCTTAAGTAAATTTACGTATTCAACTAAGGTCACGCATTCAATTGAGGTGTCGAACTTGGTGACACTGCCATGGCCATGCACCCAGCCTGTCAGCGGCTGTGGCTCTGTGGCCACATGC
>JALKAD010000153.1:412081-423418 GCA_024500015.1 Ulva compressa | reverse complement strand
CAGAGTGCCGCTGATAGGCGCGGCGTGTGCTGTGGCTACCGCAGCACGTCATCTCCGCCAGGCAGAAGTCTGGACTCTCAGGTCGCCGTGGACATGCGCCACACTGGCGGTTCCTCTTGCAATGATGCTGTGCAGCGTGGTGCACGTTGGCAGTGATCCTGAGTTGCAGGTCGCTACATGGCGGTGGTGGCACATGCTTCATTGAATCAAAATGGCAGCAAGCGTGGAATGATCACCCGTGCACGCATCAAGATGCACCGGACTGCTGTGTCATTGATTTCGTGCTCGGTGCCTGAAATAAGGACCAAAACTGCTGTACAGCACAGTCACCCTAGCACGACTGGCATGCCTACCTACGTGTGGCGTGTTGACTCACCGACGACAGCTTTGTGCTATTACCTTGCTCAGCCGCATGCGTTACACTGTGATAGAAGAAAAGGCCCCAACAGCGCCGATGGTAGCAGAGAGGGGGGAAAGCACAATCACAAGTCGCACGGTCACCTTCCACATCAGCATGAACTGCACACATAGCCCCGCTCGTAGCCCCACGTGCAGCGGTGCTGCTGCCGACAATGGCTGCGGCCTCACATTAGCTCCATTTCAACATTTTTGCATTGTTACGGGTGTCTCCCACACCTAGGAGGGTTCACACAGCTGCGCCCTCGTGCAGGTGCGTGCAGCGCAGGCTGTGAACTGGGCAAGGGCCAGTTCAGGCGTTACGGTTGCCCAGGTTGCGGTGGCTACCGGCGCTGGAAGTTGAGGAAGCGGAGGGCAGCGGCGCCGAGCAACCGGAACACGAGGACGTACGCGAGGGAGATGCCGGCGCAGGTCCAGCGCCAGCTGTACTTGAAGCCGAACTGATCGTCGAGGAAGGCCTTCACGGTGCTGCGGTTGCCCTGGGGGTCCACAAACTCCTGCTCGTTGTCTCCGAGCTGCGACACGGAGAGGCCCATCATGACCCACGTCGTGGGGACAATCCTGCAGGGCCAGCGGGCTGCTTGCATGCATGGAAGCAGCAGCTGTGCAGTGGGCTTCCATGAATGCGGCAATTCAGGTGGTCTGAACGCTCGGGCAGGCAGAGCAGTGGCTGAAATGGGTTTCTACTGGATCAGGGGACCCAGGCTGTGTTGCCAGAACGCATGGGCGTCTGACAGCAAAGGGCAGAGCTGCACCTGTTGAGCCATTTCCATCCTTGCGGCATCTCTGGGTAAGGCCTAGCAAAGCCATTGAAAACATTGAAAACAAAGGATAGACCTGCACGGGCCAAAGAGCATGAGGTGTGCGCACAAAAAGGCGATACAGTCGACACAGCAAACGGGGTCAGCCCTGGCTGGTCGGGGAGGGAGGCTTACCGGACGCCATGATGATGGCTGTCTGTGGGCTGGCAGTGAGGTATGCCAGAGCCTGGCCCATGAATGTGTAGATGCACACTGTCAGCGTGACCATCAGCATGAAGTACCTGCACCAGGCTGGCACCACCCATGACGACAATGCAGGTGACTCAGAGCTGATTTCTGCCCTCTGCAGTTGTTTGAATCAATCAGAAGCGCTATATCGTGATGCAAGTGCTGGCCAATTGTTGCAGTGGGCATTCCATGTAGACTGCGTGCAGCTCTTGACGATGCCTAGACTGTCAAGCATGAGTACGATCAGGTCAGTACAATGCCATGGTCCACACCAACGCGAGACAACGAAGCAGTGGAGTTGCCCGAGCCGTGAGGAACGTTGAAACAGAGTCGCACCAGAACTCCCATCCTCCGTCATTTTTGAACTGGACTAGAAAAAACACTATCGGGCTGTACACAAGCGCTTGGGCCAGGATGTAGGGGATCTCCACGGAGCCTGCCGCCAGTGCAAAGGGCAGTGCGGAGTACATGCTGGCGGCCCTCTCCCTGCGCAGCACGCGTGCCTGCCGTCTGTGGTCTGTTTGGTCAAAGGCGATATGCCGGATGTGGCATCCCTGAGCGCATCAGGCAGGCATGGCGGTAGCAGTCACATACCGGACAGGCCATACATACACGATCTTGCATTCAGGCCGCGGCCCAAAGCCGTGGATTGGCACCTCGGTCGACACTGACTGCGGCCAGCTGGATCGTGAGTGCACACTACTAGTAGGCATGCAGGCAGCTGCGAGAGCCGAGATGAATCGTGGACCAAGCGGGATGCAGGCACCCCATCCTCAACACGCACACACGACTCACGCAGAAGCAGCTACCTGTGGACCTCGCGGTGGTAGGCAACGCCAGGCCGGCCACGAAGGCAGGGCAGATTCTGACAGAGTGGCGCACCGGTAGTACACGGCCCGCTCCTGGGCAACCACCGGCACGGCGTTGATCAGATTCACCATCCCCTGCACAGCATAGCCGCCCTGAACACACCCGCCGCAATGCCACATCGTCCTGGTCGCATCCGTTACCACAACATGTGGCCCTCTGTCCATGTTCGGGTCATGTTGCTGCTCCGGCAGGCACCTCCGGGCCGCCGAGGACCCGATGCGGTGGCTGTGTAGCGTGCATGGCTTAACACGTGATTATTACGGGCAGCACAGCACGCAGCAGCGCACACCATGAAGGAGACGCTGGTGAAGAGCACGCCGAGGACGTTCTGGACGTCTGCGAGTTCCGCGGGGGTCGGGAGGTCGCCGAGGCCGAAGAAGATGGAGCCGAGGGCGAGCGCGATCACGACGGTCATCACGAAACGCATGAGGTTGTAGTCCGGCTTGCGCCAGTAGATCACGCGGAACTTGTTTGACAGCACCGTGAGCTGCGTCCACCACGACTGCGCATACTTGGACGACACCTGCAGCCGCCCCCCGCCGTTGCTGCTGCGCATGTCCTGCGACACGGCCGCCGGGCCCTGCGCGGCGTCGCCGCCGTTTTTGTGAGCCGTCGCGGCCCCATGCCTCGAGGCCTCCGCGTCGCGGCGGTTTGACGCTGCGAGGTCGGAGTCTGCGTATGCTTGGGCGTATCGCTCCGCCACGGTCGCGGCGTCGCCGCCGGCGGCCATGGAGCCGCCGGTGACTTGCAGCATCCAGGTGGCGGGGTTGGCGCCGGGCGGGAGGGGCACCGTGCCCGGGATGGCGGAGAGGTAGTCCACCAGCGCGCTGCTGTGCGTGCCGAGCTGGCCATTGTATATCATCCTGCCTCCCCTGCAGCAGCACGAGTTGTCACTGTCAGGTATGATCCTGGTACTGCAAGCACGAGTCCAACGTCCCAGGAACTTTCAGGTACAGGAACTGAACAAGTCGCGATGTCATGGCCAGCCTGCAGCAGTGGGGCCCACGCGTCGCGCGAAGCGCAGCCGTTTTTGTTGGCACCCGGTTGTCGCTGGCACCATGCCCGGGAAGCACTGTTATGGTGGAGGTGGCTGTAGAGCTCTGGTTGGAGCGGTTTCCCCCCGCGGGCCCCCGAGGAGCCTGTGGCCACGGTCTGCCAGAGTTTGCATGCAGACGGCGGCACAACACAGTGGACGTGCATGGAGGTGCCAGTGCAGCAAACGGTACCAAACTTGCGATCATTGGTTCGTGGCTATGGCTGCATGCATCTTCTGTGTGCACCGAGGCCACAGGGGGCTCCCCTCGTTGGGAGGCCACACCTCAGAGCAGCTACAGGGCAGGAGGCAAGGCGCGGGCGCGCACTTGGCGAAGAGCATGAGGTAGTCGAAGGAGTAGAAGATGTCGATGCTGGGCTGGTGCACCACCACCATCACCGTGCGCCCCGACTGCGCCACCGACTTGACCGACCGGATCACGATCGCCGCCGCTCGCGCGTCCAGCCCCGACGTCGGCTCATCCTGCACGTAGCAACCACATGCGGCCTCGCCTGCATCTGCTCCTGTTTGCAGTGCCTTGTCGCATGTTGTTTTGGTTCACTCAGACGAGGAAGTACTTGTGGGTAGTAGTGCGGAGGATGGGCATGAACGACCTCTGTTTCTGGTCAAGACCGAACATTGCGTGCCCATGCGGGCATTTTGCAGTACCAGCACTGTGTGGTCTTTGCATACCTTTGGCTGTGCCCAGCTTGTGCTGAGCCATTGGTGAGACTGCGACAAATGATTGAAGACCAACACAGCACAAAAACATGGCCCGGAAAGGTGGCATGCAAGGCCTGTCTGGACGGTAGCAACGCCAGGTCAACACACGGAGAGGTCTGTCTATGCGGAAGGATCAGCAGTGGCGAGCACACGCACCATGAAGATGGCGGCGGGGTTGGCCACGAGCTCGACGGCGATGGTGAGGCGCTTGCGCTGCTCCGTGGACAGCCCGACGCCGTTGCCGGTGCCCACCATGCTGCCCATCGCCTCCACCAGGTCCACCTGCAGCCGCTCGTGCCACATCATGGCAACTGAAGACCATAGCAACTAGCCATGTGGTGATCAGAGCATGGTGGTGCACAGCAATCTGCACGATCTTGGCCAATCTGCTGCCGTTTAGCGATCAAGGCCTATGGAGGCGAGCAAACTCGTCGCTTACACGTATGGCAAACCAATAGCTACAGCCAAGGGAACAGCCCGGTAGGTTGGCAGCTGGTTCAAAGTCACAAGGTGCCAGGGGCGTAGGATGCCACAGGGCAGGAACAGTGGCCTCGAGGCCGTACCATCTGCAGCGTGTTGGCGATCTGGTTCTGGATCTGCGTGCTCGAGGTGCCGCGGGGGAGGCGCAGGCGGGCCGACACTTCGAGGGACTCGTACACGGTGAGCTGCGGGGAGTGGATGTCCATCTGCTCGACATACCCGAGGTTGCGGGACCACGAGCCCTGTTCCATGGGGTAGCCGTTGATGAGGATGTCGCCCGAGGTGCGGCCGACGGTCTTCCGCGCCGCGATCACGTCCATAGCCGTCGTCTTGCCGGCGCCGGAGCCGCCCATGAGTGCGCAGAGAGCGCCTGCACACATGCGAGGGTTGCTGTGGGCTCTGAGCATAGTGCGTTGGCCATGCAGCTCTGGGAGTGTTGGCCAGGATGGCAGGCCGTGTGCTGAGTTGTGCGCTGAGTGCCCTGTGGTGCATGCAGCTGGTGTCGAGATTGCTCTTTCTAGAGGGTGAGAATTGGTCAGACGTTTTGCAAGTGCCCTGCAGTGGCCAGGCTCAAGTCGTGCAATGGCCAGCAGACAGCCTCTGTGACGCGACCTTGCTGTTCTACTTGAAGCAGGAGCACATGATCATGGCATTCAACTCAGACATCAATACATCAGGCGCGTGAAGATATATTCCGAGTCATGCAGCGTCGGGTCACTCAGGATATGATGGAATTGGTCAATGGGGCGTGCCTGGCTGCAGGGTGGCGGTGATGCCCCGCAGGAGCTGCAGGTCCTCCTTGGCGCCCTTGTGGGGGTTGGGCACAAAGTAGCACAGGTTGATGCATGCGATGGTGACAGGAGTGAAGGGCAGCTTGTTTCCATCGCCGTCGTTCTCCTGTGCTGCCAGCTCTTCTTTTCGCTTCCGTGCTTCCTGCATCGGCAGCATGTTGTGCTGCGAATTTCCATGCGTGGGGGGGCAGCATGTTGTGCCACTGACGCAGCTGACACAAGTGGATTGGAGATGCATCACCGCTCATGCCGAGCCTCCAGCTGTGTCAAACTGCATCTGCGTACAAAGTTAAGCAAGATAACAGCCAAACAAAATCGACCAGATTGTGTACATGGCCTCTTGTCAGGCCTGATTTGCTTGCAAAGACCCTGCTTGTGCTCCTACTGCTGATGTATGGTGCGACTGCATCACATGCACAGCGCAATGGGCGGCTAGAGTGCTGGCTGAACGACTTGCGATCATCAACAGGCCTCAATGCAAACCAGTGGAGATGCATGTTAGATCAGGAGGTGGCTCAGTGTCCCCACTGCTACACACATAGCTCAAGAAGGCAGGAAAATAAAGCACACAAAGGCATTGTTTTGTACAGGATGGCCCACCTCGCGATACTGCGCCAGCACCTTGGGGTCTGGCACCACGGACGGTGTGCGTGGAGCCTGGATGAGCGACAGCACCAGGGCTGTGAGGCCTGTCATCACCAGGAACGTGCCGAGATGGTAGAGGGCACCCCACCAGATGAACTCACGGTCAGAGCGCATGTCAAACGCCTGCAGGGCCGTTTCGCCGACCGTGCGGGTGGGATCTGTGGGCAGCGGCCCCTTCCAGCGGTCCTGTGTCATCTCGTTGATGACGATCGCCTGCAGGCCCCACGACAGCGGGGACACGTAGTACGCCCATGTCCACCACGATGGGATGGAGTCTTTCACGATGGAGAAGCCAGCAAAGACGACCAGAATGAGCAGAGCTGTTGCTGCCAGCTGCATCGCACAGGTGCAGCTCTATAAGTTAGAGCAAGCGAGCCAAAGGACTGCTCGGCAACATGACTGGACGACAAATGTCACTCTGGGGACCAGAACAGATGTTCTGACATCAGAGGCCGTATGCCTGTGTGCATGCTACCTAAGAGCTGCTGATGACATGCACTTGCAGGTCGCTTGAGTACCATGCTGCGCATTCAGTAAGTGTCGCCAGCACATCGGCAGAGACATTCACCAGCATGGCCGCCAGCCGCAAAGTACCCTCTGGCAGCAGATACTTGGCAAACGGACATCTAATGCATGGAGGCAAAGACATGCAGGGAGACGGCAGGCGTACCGATGTTGCCACCACTTGAGAGGGCGCAATGGCCGCCAACAGGCGGATCCACGAAGAGAAGGCGTTCATGATCGTGATGACAATGAGCAGGAAGGTGAAGTAAGCTGACACAGAGAACGTGAAGCCGACCATGAAGTATACAATGACCGAGAACACGACCGCCTCAACGATGGCAAACGGCACCGTCTGCCACCACAGGCCGATTGCATAGCAAGCTGCAAACAGAGGCCGTGGTGAGTGCTCAGGCTTGGGTTCCAGCTGATGGAGTCGAGGCTGAAGCAAAACGCAAGCCGTGCGGACAGGTACTGTACTGAACAGAGGTCGGCATCATTCGTGCCATGCCGCCTCTTTGAGTCACAGGGATCGACGGGACGAGCCATGCCCAAAGAACTGTATGTTGGAGATCTTGAATCAGCAGAGGCTCAGGCTAATACCACGATTCAGTTCTATCTTCCGCCTGCGGCTAGAAGCTGCTGCAGGTTTGTTGGTTGGCCACAACACGGGTTGCATTGCGTTGGGCAGCAGGGGCGCGCCTGGTGCAAAGAAGAGGTTGTCGCGCTGCTTGAAGAAAATAGGCTTGCTGATGGTCACAGCATTCAGCTGTGGCATCGCTCCCAACGACAGAAACAAGATGCTCATGAATGAGACCTGCACCAACACGTTTTCATGGCAGCTGCAACGAATCACTTTTGCACCATGTAACCTTAATGCGCCTATTTGCAACCGTAAACCCCAACTGGGGCTGGAGGTACCGCCAGTCGGTGTTGGTTATTGATCTAGTGAGTTGAGCTGGTGATGGCATGCACATGCTGTTGAAAGGCCTCACCTGCGAAAGGGACTAGCAGGCATTACAGGAAGCAACGCACCGCAGTGAAACTTCGTGCATTCAGGGCGCTTACCCCCAGATCAAACCAGAGTGTCCCGATCATGAGCGCAATCACAATCACCTGCACCCAATTGTCTGGTCTCGATGTCTGGGATGAAGGCACCCCCGAGGGACCATGCCATAGAAATGGATAGGCTGATCAAGGACTCGTGCATGGTGAGTCTCGCATGTCTGTCTTAAATGAGGCCAGGAATGCAGACCAGTGCAAGGGAAAGCATGTAGCGCGTGTAGTCTTGAAAGCACCAGCCCGCAGAGCATGTCAATGCAAACATCAAGCCAGCAGTGAAACTGCACAAGAGTGAGAATCCTGAGGCCAAGAAATGTGCTTGACGATATTGTGCGCAACGTCGCTATTCAGACATGAGGCTATACAGTGCTGTAGTGCCGTGCCAATGGGCAGGGAAGGAGTATGACACCTGAACAAGACGGGCGCGGTTCATGGGGCCCTGGGCTAGCGCCAGTTTGAGCTGCCTGTCACACACGACCTTGAGCATGTGCAGTGGGGAGAGTGCATAGCGGTGAGACAGCAGTGCATCCTTTGAGCCTGTGTTGCCGATGCGGCCTGCCAGGTCCTCTTTTATCTTGAGGCCGTGTTGGTCACGCTCGTAGAACTGGCGGCTGATCTCTGAGCTAGACAGAGGGCACTCTGCACGTACCCAGGATTCAAGCAGGATAGTACGCCTCGAGCTAAATGCAGATAGATGTGCAGTTGCGCATGGGGCCGTCCTGGACCTGCGGGAGACCTATCAGCTGGCGTGGTGCCCACGTGTGTGCAGTTCAGTCGAGGCACCGTTTTTCGTGCTCGACTTGACAGGCATGCGATAGATGTCATGCCCCACAAGCATCACAGCTGGTGCCCAGGCCGGAGATGGTGGTTCAAGAGAAGGATCTGTTAGGGACGCCCGGGCAAGAGGTGCACAAAGCTGGCTAGCGTGAAAGGGAGACATGCCAGTGAAAGGGTTGACTGCTTTGCCATCCATGACATCCTGCAGGTCTTGCAGTGGCGGAATTTTCATTGCAGCGCGTAGCTCGTCTGTTGCAAACTCGAGCTGCCCGTTGATGGACGTCACCTCTTGCATGAAGGATGCCTGGTCCTTGTGCTTGGGGCACTTGAAGCCGCATGACTCCAAGAAGGGCATGGCGTCACTCACAGGCCCCTGCATCAGCAAGCTGCTTCTGGCACAGGTTGGCCTTTCATGCAATCCAAGAAACCGTTATGTATTTGAGCTTTCCCTGGCCAGTTGTACAGCAGCAAAACATGAGCAATAATGTGACGACCGCACGTTTACGTCTGCTACAAGCTCGCACCAGGCACTGTCAGATCGCACAGCCAACAATAGGATCTTACTGAGCTGCAGACAAAGCGCCTCATCTATTGTGGCAAACTGGGGATGTATGCTCCAGCTGCTAATCGTTGCGCCCGGCACAGCAGCGGGATTCCACTCGTGATGGCCAGGCAGAGCAATATATCAGGTGCCGTCTGCAAAGATGTTTGAGCAGGGGCACAGGAGACTGGCAAACACGCACGTGGTAGATGACATAGCCCTCTGACAGGAGCAGCACATCGTCGAAGATGTCAAACAGCTCTGGCGGAGGCTGCAGCAGCCCGATGAGTGTCGTCAGCTGGAAGCTGTGCGTCAAGTTGGCCAGAGTCGTGATGACAGACTCGAGCGTCGCACTGTCCAACCCTGCAGTTGTCCAAGCCCGACGATCAAGGAGTGCTCATACATGTGTTGCAGCATTTGGCGGATGACCATGTCCCCAAGCATTCCATGGCGTGTACACCTGCCTCTGCGAGTACTTGCGCACCAGGCAGGAGCGGCGGGGCTAGCAGCTACTATGTCAGGCACTGTCAAACGCAAACGCCTCACTGCTGCACTGAATGTGGCACGTGCACAGACCTGCTCTGAGGTCACACTCTCTGCAAAGATCCGCATCCATGGCGGCATTCAATGTGGCATGAACAGCATAGGAGTGGCTCTCATCCAGGAGTTTTACTGCCATAGTCTGCCAATGGTGAGGGCCAGGCGCACCGGTGGAGATCTCATCCATCATGAGCATGCGCCGCGGCCCGACCAGCATCTCCGCCGTCGTCACGCGGTGCCGCTCCCCGCCCGACACGCCGCGCAGCAGCTCGTTGCCGACCACCGTGTCCCGCGTGTGCCACAGGCCCATCATCTTCATGATCACGTCCACCTTGACGCTTGTGCCGGCGACCGTGTCCACAAGGGCGTCAAACTGCGCGTCACTGAGACCGCCGGGCGGCAACTCTCCCGTCTCCAGGAAAGACAGGTCGGCCTCTCCCTGCAGCACAAGCGCTCTGTGCGAATGCATTCACTGCAAAGCAGTTCACAGATCACAGCGAAACCCTGTCTTGTCTACCTGCTGAAACTCGGATTCACTGTGGCCAGACACGGATTCACCATGAGAGCAGCGAGCCTGGCGATCACGCAGACATCAGGCTCAGGCATCACCAGCTGCATCTCGACAGTGCTGCCATTGGCAAAAGGGCAGCAGCGGCGACACATGCCTGCAGAGTCCCGCGATCAGGTGCCGCAGGGCACCTGCCTTGCTGTTAGGAGACTATGCTGTTAGGATCCGGATCGATGTACTGTAACACAAGACTGCAATCATATAGCACGCTGCAACGTGCTATATGATTGCAGTCCAGTGTACTGGTACTGCAATCCTAACACTTTCCGTACCACGATCCACATGACGCTTTGTCAATCACCAGAGGCGTTTAGGCATGCAGAGGATGCGGCAGTGGCAGCAATCGCACATGTGGATGGGCTTCCATCGCCGAGGGCAGCCAGGTCTTCTGAGACCGCGACTGTGACGGCTTGGCCTTGCTGCCGCCGCTCTGGCATTTCCAGGCAAACTTGAGGAGGTCGTGCACCTTTTGCGCCGGCAGGTGCTGATCTGCCTGGTCGATGTACGCCGCACTGCGCTCCAGGACAAACGCGTCGCCGCGGCGGCCGTTGTAGAGCACCTCCCCACTGGTGGCCAGCCCGGACTCGCCCTTGAGGCGCCCTGCGAGCAGCTTCAGAAAGGTGCTCTTACCTGCAAGGGGCCGGCGTGTCGCGGTGCATGGCCCAGCCTACGCTGAAGCTCGAACAGACGAGGCGGGGGAACGAAGCGGGGGCCTTGTGGTGCTGAGAAACTGAAACGCATGAGAATGGAGGGCCGTGCCTGAGACTGGTGGGCCAAGGAGCAGTGTCATCCGTCCCTGCAGGCTTCAGATGATGATGGCAGGCGGGCTGAAGGGTGGGGATGCTGTGCGACGTGGCGGGCTCGTCTGAGCCACTCATCCTGGCGCAGCTGAGTGGTGCGGCTCAGGGCGGGCCTCCGACGCACTAGTAGTCTTTACAGGGCGGCTGGCAAGGCAAAGGATGGCAAGGTTGCAGGGGGCCGGGACTGCAGGCGTGGCACAGAGACAGAGAGGTGCGCGTACCGGCTTGAGGACGCCAGTGACGCCGTTGAGGATCTTGAGCTCGGTTGTCTTCTTGGCGCCAGGAATAACTCCCTGCACACTTCTGCGGTCTTGCTGTCAGACGGTCCTGGTCTCCACGAGTCACTCTGGAGATGGTGCCCTATCTTTCAGCATGCAGGAAGGCATGAGCTGTGCACTCACCTGGAGTCGGCCCACAGCTGCATTGGGGAGGCTGGGAAGAGCAGCACTGCCGATCAGGGCGCCGGTTGTCACTGTCACATCGGTGTACTCGATGAATATCTCCGGGAAGGGAACGCCTTTGTCCTTTGCCCGTCTGTAAACAGCCAGCAAACGCTGCTCAGCATTCGCATGGGCAGGCGGGCTCTGCCAGTGGTGGCAG
>JALKAD010000153.1:339517-353432 GCA_024500015.1 Ulva compressa | reverse complement strand
CAGGACATCCGATCATATCCACCTGTTACACGTGACAGCGAAGTAAACGCATCCAGCTAGAGATGCAATTGCAACCATGTTCGCCCATACGCTGCTCTGTAGGAGCACTGGTACATTCAAGTGGCGCTCCTCTGGATCCTGAAACCCTCTAGCCATGAGACTTTCTGCCATGTTCGCGCTTCTCCTGAAGAGATTGCTGAAAAGCTTGTTGATGACGAGAGCCCAGATGCCCATGGCATCATTTCTGGTCATTGAACTCCATGGCACAGCCCGGGCCGCTAGCCCCAGCGCAAGGTTCCGGAGCTCTTCAAACACCTATGGAGCGATTACACGGTGACCTTGGGTTATTCAGGTGCAAAGCTCTCTCATATCTCAACATGCCAGCTTGGTAGGGAGAAAGTGCCCGCACCAGTGAAACAAATCGTAATGAGAGCAACAGCTGGAAAGTAATGGTGTCAACACGAACACGAAAGAGCCGTAAAGGAGCCGCAAACCAGCGGAAAGCATTGGCAGCTTGCTCTGGTGGTGTGCTGATCAGGAACAGGGAGGTAAGTTGTAGCACTGAGAATGCGATGGAGGCAACAGTGACACCAAGAGAAATGCTGAAGCGTGAGATGGTGAAGAACAGGAACTTAAACATGACATACCTGCATGCAAAGGATACTGATTGGATTCCAATGTCCTTGCTGGTAGCGGGTAACAGTTTTCGTACAAGTCACATTCTGAAAGAATGTTTGCGGGGATCATCAAAGTGACACCCATGCCTCATCTGGGCAACCAATCAGTACATCGTCGCAGGATCATACTTATAGCCTCCGTTCAGCGACTCTATGGAGGGTAGGCCTTGCACGTCCGGTGGTGCAAGGTGGGACGGTCCAGACATCATGACCTGGTCTGCTGTCACGGCCGTTGTTGTGAACAGCAACATCGCCAAAGGCAGCAGTCGGCCCAGTTGTGCTCTTGACAGCCGAGGCGGCAGACAAACTAAGGTCAGGAGCACAATTGCTACAACCAATCCAACGCGAAGTTGCCAGTACACTCGGGGTATCAGGATCAGAA
Source organism: Ulva compressa (assembly GCA_024500015.1). Classification (NCBI taxonomy): domain Eukaryota; kingdom Viridiplantae; phylum Chlorophyta; class Ulvophyceae; order Ulvales; family Ulvaceae; genus Ulva; species Ulva compressa. The sequence goes on along the minus strand of JALKAD010000153.1, from coordinate 352,373 downwards.
GAGCAACCAGCCAGACTTGCTTGATGCGGGCATCCACAAAGTGCAGCGGAGTTCGTGGTTGTGCAACATACGTGGAGAATGGCACTTCTGTCGTATTTATGATGCCAGTCAGCAACTGCACAGACAGCATGTATGCATGTTTTGACATACAGCATTGATGAGTACTCCCACTAAACTTGGTGCAGCATACTTAGAACAGCTCGCAAATAGTGCAGGACACAAATAGAAGTAAGTTGCCTGTCTAGATGGTATCATGCATGTTTGGAGCTGACAACCCGTTCTTCGTTACATGCCATGCAGACAGGCATGTGACAACCAGGTACATGTCAAAATTCAGCGGGTTCACACCTTTGCCGAAAATGGGATACGCTCAGCTGCCACAAAAGGAATGCTTTCATCTCTCTTGGCTGTGTGACGGATTTGGCAAGAGCCTAGCGTTGCAAAAGGACGTGGTGTGCTGGCATACGCGGCAAGGCAACATGATTGCATCATTCGGCACACAGGCTCCAGTAACTACACGTAGGTCACCTTATGGTTTAGCACATAGCTCCTAAAGCCCGTGACTTGCGCCATAGGCGAAGCTACACGAACGACCGTGGCCGGTATGAAGGTTGATCTCAAAGCCAGAGGTGCGTCAATAGCACTCGAAATCACGCAGCTGTACGTCCAGCTTGACAGGTGCCATGCATTCACATCCTAACTCTTCCGTCAGAACGGCCGAACCCATACTCTTCGCATGTTCATGGTACCGGAGCTGCACCACATGCATGCGCTCATGTAGACAAGAACAGTGCACAGACGCTCTGAGGACGAAGGCTTCTGTCTGAGCACAAGGATTACGAAACGCCAAATGTTAACATGTGTATCCTTCTGTATGGTCAACATGGTTGTGATCGCGCCAATCATGCACAGTGACACTAGGCCTCGTAGTGTAGCAAGGTAATCACAGCGGTATGACCTATGAACGGCTCACGGATTCGGACAGACGTATTTCATCACTGTCTAGTTCCTGTTCAAGCGGTAATCACCAACTTGGAGAGCTTTGACGACTTGCGACATCAGTGCCTGAAGATCGCAGAATGCGACGTACAGGCTGTCGACGGTGTGCATATCCGTGCAAAAGCAACCATCTTTCTGCTTTCTATCTTCTGTCAATAAATGCCGCGAGTAGAGACAGTTATTTTGCATGCGCTGCAATTGAGGCCCCTTCATGCAGGACATGTGTCAATCGCGAAGGCAGCGCTTGCATTGGGGATGAGCGATGCGCATCTGTCAGCAATGCTAGAACTTGTCAAGCTCTTCGCCTCAAATGATGCGCAATCGTATCTTCTACATGAACATCAGAAAGTGCATGTGTTTGGCATCTGTACCACTCTGTTCATTCAGTTTTTCGGAAGGCATCTGTTCGATGCAAGCTCTCAAGATACATGGCCATCGTTCAATGGCGGGTTGAATGATGCTCCGGTGGAGCAGGTGGAGCTCAGCAAAACCACACCATCTCGGTCAAGGCCGTCCAAGTCAGGTGAATGAATTCTCGCAAGAAGGCACAGATCTCACTGAGGATACAGCTATCGCCACTGTTTCATAGAGTTATGGTTTGTAGGGTCCGGACCTACGAAGGCTCACCGGATATACCTTAAACATGTCATTCGTGAATATCGGGCGCAAGAGAAACGCTTAGCAGCGCACCTGCTGAAGTTTGCCCTGCCGTTCCTGGAGGTCCTCCGGGATGTCAGAGATGAAATGAAAATTTCGGCTGAGATGCTTCCGTGCTTTGGCCTGCTGCTGGAAACCTTCCATGGCTTGCCATTCTCTGCAAATGAGGTGCACCCTCATTGCCAGCAGCTTGCATGAATGAGCTCATGATAAGTCAAGCGTCCACTTGCAGCCACATGAGCTGCACGACAAAGGAGTGGCTAAATGAGCGGCTTGCTATGTGTGACGCTCAATGTACAGTTGCTCTTGTGATCGTCATGCACTTCTGCAGCAGTAATCACGTACCCCACCCCAAGTGTTGACATTCTGGGCAACAAATGCATGTGCAACGGAACACTTTTGTTTGGTCTGATGGCCAGTTCAGGCGGCTTAGCAAGTTGATTGCTGCCAGACCTTCTCAACAGGCGACATCGACATGATGGGTTTGAACTGCCGTGCCAGGCATCCGACATCGGCGCTGACTGCAGGCTGCTCCAGGAGCACCAACAGGTACAGCAGAGCAGTGCCTGCAAGTGCTGGAGTCTCAGCTGCAAACTGCCCACACCGCGGCACAGCTGGCTTATGCCGGCACCGCCTCTGGTGGATCAGAGGACACCTCTCGTGAGCTTGAGCATTCACCATCAGACACATCACTGGACTGCGAGTCACCGCGGCCGCCCCCCAGTGGAGCCGGTGCGGGCTTGGGGCGTGCCTGGACACCCGAGGACGTTGTAGGCTCTTGCAGGACGACTGTTCTGCGAGGCGAGAGTGATGTAACTCGTCCCTCTCTGTCCATAGTGGGCTGCCATGAGGCATGTGTGTACGTGCTGGCGCCAATGAAGCACGTCCTTGTGTCTTGTTGTGCTGACTGTGTCATCGTGGTACGACCCCTGCTCTCATTGCCTGATTACCTCATCTCCAGCCGAACATGTCAACAGTCTGATGTCGAGCAGCAAGGACAGAATGCAATCGGAACAGCCGGCGCCATCAGCTTGCTTGTTTTATAAAAGCGGCAGCACCAACTCTACCTTCACTTGCAAGCAAGGGCTAATGTTCCAGTGGACTCGTGCAGGTGGGTGCATGTGGAGGATCACTGAGAATAGAACAGTGTGAGCGGATGCATATTGTGGCAGCCGCCCATCGCATAACTGTTGGGACCTGCCGTGATAGCACGCTAAACATTGCAGCAAACACTCCGCCTTTGCTGGCAGGCGACAATCGGTTCATTCAGCTCGCACCATTCAACACCGCTTATGAAGCCCTGCCATCGCATCTGAAAGTTGCAGGAATTACACGGGTTCCTTTCCATTGGGGAAACCCTCTTGAGTTCACGCGAGAGCCCAATGTGGTGCGGGTTTTCCTCTCTCAGGGACACGTAAATATTCAGCCACCTGCTGTTGTATTTTCAGTTGTTTTTACTTTAGTTCCAGTACTGACGGTTGCTGTGCTGCTGAGGCCAGACTGCGTCCCATGTGCAGGTTATGCCACGCACAGGTGCAAGCGCACGGGGGGCAACATGCCCTGTGTATTTGATGCCTCCTGAGGATTTCCTTCCTTTCATGGTGCCCTTCAAGGGTGGACCTGGGCCTCTTTGTGGGGGTGCTTGCACAGATTCTTTCCAGTGGTCTGTGGACTCAGACCCGTACGCTGCTGCTGGTGCCTGACCTTCTAGTTTGGCATATCTGTGTTCTCCGATCTAGCAATTTTGGGGGGCCTTCAGTACGCAGCATGACAACATGATGTTGAACTGTTGAATTTCGCACATGCTGGTGAATACACTGCCTGTGAGCGTGCCGCACGACAAGCATGGGCCGGCTTGATCCAAAAGTGCGAACTGCAGGGATCCCGCAAAGCCTTGCGTGAGCGTGCGGCCAGATGTTTTCACGCTGCCTCCCGAGTATCATACTGCGTTGCAAAAGAAGATCCAGCAGGTGGCCCGCATGCGCCTGGCTGTAAAGGCCTCGTTCCTGGACCCTGATGGCAAGCAAGAAGTGCAGGCAGTCATTCAGGCATATTTCAAGGACTGGCTCAAGTCCAGCAGCAACATTCGCCAGGTGTACGACCTAGCCAGGCTGGAACGGGATCATGCCCGCTCTGTAAGTAAGCACAGGCACAGGGATGGAGAACGGAGGCGGAGCAGAGCAGAACGTTCAGAGAGGTCAGACCGATCTATTGCTAGTGCAAGCAGTCTGGGTGATGGCAGTTCAAGTGCTGGTGCACACAAGCCTGCGCAGTCATAGGGGGGTGTTGTTGTTGATGGGCCGCCATGCTGAGAATCAGGTTACTGGCGTCAACGCTGACCCTGTGTGAGTATCCCGTATGGCCCATGCTTTTGGAATCTTGCTCACATTTTGCAGGCGCGGGCCTGCTTCGCTGTGTGCCGCCAGATGTTTGCTGGTAGTGAACACGCAGTGCCACAGAGATTTTGGTTAACCAATGTTTGCGCAGGTCGCAGTGAGTCAGCCTCTTGCATTGGAGAGCGTGCCTGTGCTTGCAGCTCGGTAGCGTGAGGCGAAAATGGTTCCATACTCAGCCATTCAGCAGTCATGCCGTTTCCGACAGGGCATGGCCATGACAAATTCCATGGTGGTTGCAGATCATGTAGTTGTCCATGTCCAGATCGCATGCGCTCTGATCAAGTAATGATCACCTGACTGCATGGTTTCGTCCCGCCTGTGCACATGTTCGGCAGATTCAGTCACGCGTGTTGTCCTCCTACTGCCCACACCCCTTGTCATGGTAGCTGTTGCATGAGAAACGTTACAGAACTATGCTCCAGAAGGTGGTAGAACACAGAGGCAAGCAAGCATGGTGATGCATCAGAAACAGTAGCTGTCGCATAAATTCCCAAGCTAACGTTTACGGCACCCTCCTGCCTGAAGGCCATGAGTGCACGCCCTGATGTCGCAGATTGCAATGGCTTTGGCAACCTCGCGCGTCTTTTGCGCGCAGCTTCGTTCGCGCAGCTCTCATGCATGTTTGCATTCACAGCTGCAGCGGGCGTATACACCTCCGCGGATCTCCGCTGGTGCACGATCGGCCCAAGAATCGAGTCAGCAAGTTGCACAATAGCCACTGCTTTGGGGTACATGGGAGTGCACGAGTGTCTGGCTAGCGTCAATCCTGTGCAGGTATACCAGATTCACCATCGCCTGACTGGGACGGATACCATGATGGTCTAAAGATTGCGTGTAAATCTATTGATCTCCGGGAATTTGTTGGCATATCAAGTCAAAGATGGGGTGCTGTTCCAAGAACAGCGACGAGGACGGCCCTCAGGTCCGCTTCTTACTCTGACATTGGCACGGAGCTAGACTATGCGTCCGAGGGAATTCGCAATAAGAGAAAATTCCCAGGTGCCTTACAACTTTATGGTGTGCAGGGCATGAAGAATGAAGGAAGAGGGTGCACTGATATTGTGTGCCTCTTCCTGTTTGCTGTGTTCTGGGGTGGCATGGTTTTTGTTGGATACGACGCGCTGGTGCACGGAGATCCACAACGTATTATGTATGGACTAGATTCTTATGGCAATTATTGTGGTTCCCTAAATGTACGGGACAATGGTACAAGAGTCGTGGATCTACGCACAGCAACCAAACTGCTTTACACCAATCCACTGGAGCTCTTGGACCCAACAAATTTCCAGTATGCTAGCAGTATCTGCGTTGAGGAATGTCCAACAGCTGCAACTACTTGCAACATGACGGATCTCCCGTGTCAGAACAACAGCCAATATGTTTGTCCCTACTACAGCTACAGCAAGTTCGCAGCAAATGGAGCCGATGACCTCGACGTGCTTGCGACCAAAGGACCTGCATCTACGACGTGGTGGGAGGATCTTTCAAAATATGTTGGCATTGACTGCGTCGACCCAACATTCCTCAGCAGTGTGACCCCAGAGATTGCAACGGCAATGAACATCACATCAGGGTGTGGTGCATACTACCAGACCACCTCGATGTACCCTGGAGAGGGTCCATGCTCTGCCGTATACTTTGAGACTGTGGAATTCATGCATCGCTGCTATCCAGTCATTCCTGAAGAGGCTCAGGAGTCCATTGCATCAGTAGGCACTTCTGGACTTGCAAGCGTGTCACAGGGCCAAATTAAAGAGGTGAGCATAAACATGCGTCGCCATCAGGCCTGTACGAGATGGCGCTTATGGCTGGTTACTTGGACGTCAAGGTTGCACATCATTCTTCCAGGTGGTAGATCGTATCAGCAAGCTGTCCGACAGTGGCTTCAACACCTACGTCACCGATGCACAACGTGGATTCACAATTATCCTAGCAGCAGGCCTTGGAGCAGCGCTTCTTCTCTGCCTGGTGTACATGCTTGTCCTGCGTTTCTTCGCAGGCGTGATGGCCTGGACTGTCGTTGCTCTGGTTAATGTGCTGTTTGTGGCAATCACAATTCTTGCAGCGTACAAAAGTGGGCTATTATCAAGTATCCCTGGAACGGAGAAGTTGTCAACACTTTTGGAGGCCACCGGAGGGGAGTTAACTGGTGAGACTCCTTAGCCACGATTCGGATGTGTTCGCCTGAACGCGGGGCAGGAATGCAGTACAATGCACAGCCTTTCTGGTGCTCCCACAACAGCACGTTGGGACGTGACTTACATGCACAACCAAATCGCAGCGCTGGAGCTGCAGCTAGCCGTAAATAGAAAGACAGGGCAGATGGTGTACGCGCCATTTTGTGGCACCTGGCTCACCTGTGGCAAAGCATGGCACCAAACAGTGTACCAAGGCAGATCACAGCTTCCGCCACCAGACAAGCAATGCTTCAGATCATACAGGACGGAATTACTTGCAGGAAAGTACAAGCAAGGAGTTGAATGGATGACCTATGTTGCAGCTGCATTGACAGTTATCTGCTTCTTGGCAACACTGCTCATGATTCGTCGAATCAAAATTGCAGTTGCTTGTATTAGGGTGGCCGCAAATGCTATTGGGACAACTCCATCCATCATATTCTTCCCCATTATCACCTTTGCATCTTTTGTAGGCCTGTTCGTGTACTGGGTCATAGTGTTTGCTCACCAATGGAGTGCTGGAGTCGTGACAGAAACATATCGTCAGGACACAACCGAAGACACTTCGAAATACTCATTGACAGGACTGTATGAATCAGCAACTGCAAACGTCACCATGCCAACTTTTTCTGGGAGTACATCCACCAACACAACAAACACGACGGTGCCCTGCTACGAGAATCCTGACTGCTACTACTCCATAGAGTTCACTCAACGGCAGCAGGTGAGTACTCGGGTCAACAAGAAAGTCGGGTCTGCATGCATGCATTTCGTATCGCAAAAGGTTTGACATGTCGTTGCCATTCATGCATCTTGGTGTCACCACACGTAAGCACTGTGTGTGCAGTACATGTTTGCCTACCATCTCTTTGGTCTGCTCTGGACAAACCAATTCATTGTTGGATTTGGGTACGTCGTGATCGCCCACTGCATTGGCCAGTACTACTGGAGCCGCGGCCTGCGGAAGGACATGACAACATTCCCGGTCTTGACCGGCATCTGGGTCGCCGCCCGTTTCCACCTGGGGTCCATTGCTTTTGGCGCATTCATTGTGGCAGTCATCCAGTTTGTGAGGCTGCTGCTTGAGTACATGGACCGCAAGACCAAAAAGCTGCAGAAAGGCAACCCTGCTGCTCGATGGGTGATGTGCTGCTTGCGGTATTGCATGTGGTGCGCCTTTGATTATGTTGATTACCTGTGCTGTGTACGCCGGCCATTGTGGATGCAAATGACAATTATGCCACCTGAAAAGTTACAGGCTGGGCCACAACTCATGGTATCAAGCATAATGCCTTAAGAAACATTTGCAAGGTGTATGAGGAGTGGAACCAAAGCGGTGTCTGTAGGTACCTTGAAAAGATCATGAAGTTCATTAACCGGAACTCGTATATCTTGGTTGCTGTAAAGGGGAAGAACTTCTGTAGCGCTGCTATGCGGGCTGTCAAGCTGATTGTCCTCAACATTGCACGCTTGGCAGCTGTCAATGTCATTGGAGACGCCCTGATATTCCTGGGAAAGATCACTATCGTCCTGGCATGTGGCAGCATTGCATTCTTGATGACAGACATGCCTGCCTTCAGTGAGGTGGACAGCGACAACTACCTCAGTTCTCCTGTGGTGCCAGTCATCCTGACTCTGATTTCGGCATATATGGTTGCATCTGTTTTCTTCTCGGTACTGCTCCGGCCCTCGACCAGATCAACGCATGTGTCTTTGGCAAGCAACCATTGCGATTCCAGCTCAGGGCTTACGTTTATAATGTTATGCGTGTCATATAGTCACGGCTCCATCATGTGCTGCCGAAAACACAGGCTGAATTTTGTTAGCTTGTGTCGCAGGTATACGAAATGGCAATTGATACCATCCTTCTGTCATTCTGTGAGGATTGCACAGCTAACAATGAAACTCCACAATTCGCACCCAAGCTGCTCATGAGTGCATTGGGTCAGGCAAAGAAGTTCCAATCCCAACAGGAGATGCGGGCCTCAAACAAGACGGCAGCTGTTGTGCATGAGAAGAAGTAAGCATCCATTGCCCTGCGTGTCAGTCTGGGTGGTGATGCCGTTCCTGATGAGAGGCAAAAGATAGTTTTCCAGCACGCAAATTGATCAACATGGCTTTGTAGACGCGTGCTACGGACGCAAAAACTGTAAGATGCACAGCAGAGGTATTGTTGACTCCGTTTGCTGTGAACTACGAGCTTGGAACCGTGCCCACCAGTGACATAACCACACCACATCAACACCGTTCAGATGGATCAGTACATCTTACTAGACCACGCTTCTGCTGCCAATGCAGTCAACGCGTGTCGGCCACAGTTGGCCGGACAGCACAATTACAGGCTGCACGCCTGAGCCACAGCCAAGCGTGCCTGATACAAGTTTTGCCTCGCAATATGCTGCGCAAAACCTTGCACAGCTGAGCTTCACCACCTGAGGTAGTCCATGCAGTACCTTGGTACCCCACACTCAGCAAACGCGCCGGTTTTGGCAAAAGTTCCTACTGTCGACTCTGTCACTACCACCTTGCCGCTGCTGTCGGTCAGATCCTTTGCATGGATACCACCACCTATGAACAGGCAGTCCACACCATGCGCGTGGGCTCCTGCAACGTCATGTTCGAGAGAGTCACCAACAGCAAAGATATCTCGCACATCTAGACACATGTCCTTTAGTGCCAGCTTGTATATGATGGGATCCGGCTTGCCCATGACGTGGGTCTTTCCCCCCTTGCCCTCGTAGTACCGACCCAGGCTACCAGGCATCGGCAGCAAGTCCCCCCTGCATAGCAGACACAACTTACCCTGAGAAAGCAGGCAGGACAATCTAGCTGTTTGACATTAAACCAATGGTTGCTTTCCCACACATACTACACTCCAGCTGAACCAGTGTGTACCTTTCCGCCCTTGTATGTGGAGGACAGGCATGCATCACTGCACCCTCAGATGGTGCAGTAGCGAAATTCTGCTCAAGTAGCATTGCGTATCATTTATCCAGCATAGTAGCCACCGAGCGCACCCCGAGACGGTGACAATGTCAGGATTAGCGATGACCATCGGTCTGCCGCCCAGCACTGCGCACTGGTCCATCAGCGCTTCCATGTCTTCACGGCCGCTTGGCCGCACGCCTCCGTCCGGCAGTCCAAGGCCTTCCGTGCCATGCGCCAGGATGAAGTCGCACTCTGCCGGTTCTGTAACAACCGACAGGCCGAGGGAGCTGATGTCGATGGCCCCGCGGCTGCCCCACGTGAAGTGCAGGCACTTAGTGCCAAGTGCCTCCCATGTGCCGTCAGGGCGGTCACGCAGATATCGATGCGTCACCTCCCCACTGGTCATCGCCCCTGCATGCATGTCGCGCACCCTGCAGGGACTGCTGCAGTGATTGCATCCGCGGGAGGTATGCAGGCGCATGGCATACGAGACATAACGATGTTCCGCACGGGTGCTGAGCAGAGGCCCCAGTGTGTGACTCCGAGTCGATGGGGGATGCTGTGGAGTACGGGACAGCGCTGTTGCGGCGCATGGCTGGTAAAGAGGGTTATGTCAGGTCTGTAATCTCAAAGGCTCGAGAAAGATGAGCCTGGGAATCACAAGTGATGCATATGTCTCAGTGCCGTATGTCGGCGGGGCTCGTGCCTATGGAGTATCTTCGCTGCAGTATGCATGGGCTGGAGCGTTGGTGTGGGTGGCAACCGGTGGAGGCGCAGCGGTAGGCACACTGTATGTTTGCTGGCAACTAATGGTGCTGAAGAGGGTTGGGAGGTTGTAGAAAGGTGCCTGCGAACCACTCTTCTGGGAATCCTAGCTGGTCAATTTTTTCCAGCGCTGTTGCTGCCCTTCTTGAGCTGTTGCTCAGTATGTACACTTTCAAGCCCATGCGCGACCACTCCTTGACAGCTTCTACCGCTGCTGAGTTGGCGGATTTCCCGTCATGCAGGACGCCAAATTGATCCAGGAGAACACCCTGCAGAGGTGGTCATGTGACATGCCGCGAAAGATCAAGCAGGAACCCCTGGCAAGCTCCGAGCAAGGATGTACCTTATATTTCCGAGATACTTCTCGCAAATTTGCAATGCACGTCGTGCGCTGCACGCTTGGGTTCATCGCATCGACTTGGAGTGGCTGGTCACCGAGGTATGCGCCAACGATCACTCAACACCAAACGATGAATTTACTTCCCGAACTGAAGTCGAATGTAGGCAATGTGACAGTGCCCCGGCGAGCTCTGCTTGTACATCGCGCTTGCCGGACACATGACACCTGTGGCTCAATGGAGCCGATCCATGCTCGACTCACTGTGAGGCGGTCCTGCCTTGCCCGCAACCCAAACTCACAGACAGGTGCTACCCAGTCAACACGCAGCCGCAGCCCCAGTCACATTGTGGAAAGCCTTTCACATCTGTAGTGTGATTGTCGGATCGTTACAATCGTCATGATCTGCAGAGCAGGCCAGCCCGTCCACACCAACATGGTCAACGCAACATCTCTACTGGCACATGCGATGCTAGTACAGCAACTGCGCAAATGCATGGAAGAATACATAATTCAATGATACATGAAACCCGGCATAAGCCGCCGTGGCATCACAAGCACCCACATGCTGCCGGGCGGACATCCATCGCTGAGCTGCAGCGGATGAGAAGCTGAGCAGAAAGCCTAAACCATTGGCCACCGAGGACCATCTTGCCTATAAACATATGCAAGCATCAGGGTCCAGCCTGGCGTGCTGGCCACCGTCTGCAGCTGGCATGTCTCCTGTATGTGCGCCACCCGCCGTAGATGCCCAGGCCTGAGTGCATAACATCATCAGCTTTGCGGTGCTTGAGAAGTCGAGCCTCAACTGTCGACCCCCAGGCCATCCGTCACATGCTGAGATCGAAGCAGGTCACTGGCATTTGTGCAGTGTATAAATGACTGTATGAGCAGCGATGCCCATTCCGCATCACCAAGCTGCCGCCAGTGCTCACACTTGGTGTGCTCGTACCAAGCACACGGCGCATTAGCAGTCAGGGCCGCCTCTCGAGCCCTTGTCTGGTGTGCAGGAACTGGTCCCACCCGGAGTGGTAGGTAGGACCTAGGTGGTGGTAAATGCCGCCAAAGGTAGGCAGGCTCAGAAGAGCATCGACTTGGGCTGCACATAGGTGGAGTTCTTGATGTTGAGCATCGCTTTCTGGTATGCATCCACCTGCTCCTCCCGCCGATCCTCCGACATGGCGGTGAGCAGCACCCGCACGCGCGTGCAGCTCTTGTGAGCGTAGAAGATCGGCGCAGGCACGCCGACCGACCTGCATGCATGTTCAGAGCTCCTCACACCATCATGATGCATCAGCCCCCCCTGGCCTGCATGCATGGCGCTGCCGACAGCACGGCCATCGCCACTGGAGGCTTCCGTTTACTCCGCTGCGATGGAGTGAGACTACGAGGGAGTGTCCGACTGATGATCACACTATACTGATACATGGTCCACACAGCAGGGTGGATGTGTGGGTATGAAAAGGCAGTCAGAGTGCCACACGCCCACGAAATCCCGCTGCTGCTCGAGTGTCCACCATCCTGCTCCGACTCATGACCGGCACCAACGCACACGCTCACACGTTGATCAAATAGAGCAGCAGCTAACATGCATGCGCCCTCGTGTGACGGCAACCTTTGCGTGGGTGGTGCCGTGGAGGCAGCAGCGGAGGGGGAGGCCGCACCGGGCGCACAGGCCGTATGTGTGGCAGCTCCAGAAGGTGAGCATCGCGAGGGCCTCCGGGCTGAAGCCAATCTCGTCCAGGATGCAGACATACTCTGTCGGCTTGCTTGTGCCCTGGATGCCTGCCGCCGACACGAGTAGGAAGTTCTGGCGCAGCGCGGACAGCACGCCCTCCGCGGCAACGGTGCCGGGCAGCACGTTGCCGTTACCGAGCGTTGCCGCACCGCCATCGGCGGGGAGCAGGCGCGACTGGATGCGCTTGCGGCAGATGAGCACCGTGACTGCGATGTGTGCGCCGCTGCACCCATCGGTGCCGCGCGTGCCGACCGCCGTCGGCAGCGGCTTGCGGTCCACGAGCTCCTCCTCCTTGCCGAGGTACTTGCTGTCAAACTTTTCGCTGATGGTCTGCACAGGAGATTTCCTGCGTGGAACTTGTGCAGACAGTCACAATACTGCGAGAATGACGCCTGCTCCCCGGCGCCGGCGCTGCGACGCGCGGCAACGGCGGCTTGCGGCCGGGCAACGGTGAATCTGCTTACACAGGGGTCTACATGCAGCTTCAACACTGCATGTGGGACTCGCTGACGAGGTAGACTTCCAGCGGATGCATGAGAGCGGTCCGGCCAGTGCCAGCATCAGGTGCTGGCATCAGTTCAGGCTGGAATCGGGATTCGCTGCTGGTGTGGGCAAGTTCAGCGAGATGCATGAGAGCAGCCAGACAGGTGCCTGCGCGCATGCAGCTGACCATGCATGCCCAACTTCCACCAAACCATATCGGAGCATGCACAGGTGCACCGATACGCACACCAGCACCTCGTGTCCGTAGGCAGGGACACTGGGCTGCTATGTTGCATGTGCGCAAAATATGCAGTGGTTCAACGCTGGAGGGCAAGTACAGTGGAAGCGAATGCACACCTGCTTGATCTTCGCAATC
>JALKAD010000153.1:317714-329264 GCA_024500015.1 Ulva compressa | reverse complement strand
AGCAGAGGTCTAAAAATATAATAGTGGAGCGTGGAGGTGTTATGCAGCAGTGCGCGTGTGTCAAGTGCGTGCTTTGATGGCCGCGCGATCTGTGCATGCGTGACTTCATGAGTGCACCGTGCCACACAGAGGGCGCGCATAACGGCCGAGTCAAAGCGTACGCACTAACCACTACTCAGGCTGTTCATATGAACATTTATAGCGTGTATTGTGCGTTTTTCGCGAACACGTCATTCGGCCGACCTCCCCTCCCTCGGGCCTCCGTCGGGTAAGGTAGCGGGTGCAAGTCGTTCTTGTAGTGGTATCGAGTTTCCCACCGCATCCAAGCTTCGCCAGGCCAATTCATGATATGAGAAGCACACGGTAAATCTCACTGTGTTGCTGATGCTTGAGATATGGCTGTAACGTAGTGTGGGTCTCAATCTCACTGGCGTCCAGGCAAGCAGGCCGATCACATCGGATGGGGCGGCCTGAGTGATCAAGTGCCCAACTCAGGCACGTTCACCATCTCTTGGAAGGGGATTGGGAGTATCAGTTAGTCAGATGCCCTAAGAGGCATGCAGATGCGATGGGCAAAGGCTTGGGTAAGCGTCACAGAGGTGGTGGAGCACTTCCCTTACATCAGGGTCTTCCGGACGGCTCTGCATGGTCACCACAGGCCAGCAACGCAGTACAGGCGACTGTTGTTCTGCTGTCATCCACATTCATCGTTGTCGGTGCTGCCTCGGGCGGGCGCTGCCTGTCAGCAATCCACAGCACACCAGTTGTCCCTACGGCTGTACACAGCATCAACTTGTGCCTCCCACCCACAAGGAGCTGAAGACGCGTCGGGAGCCCATGTTAATTCCCGGCAACACGCAGCACCGCCATCAGCTGCGGTGGAAGCAGCTGGCCCAGACCCGTACGCTTCAAGTGCCCCGGGCTCAGTTGTCATCGGCTTCGATGACCCGCTCACGTCCACGCAGGCCCCCTCATGGGCGCCCTCTCTAGTGCAAGGCCGCTTGCACCGTGCTCCGGAGGGAGCACACAAGCTTTCATCCGAGACTCTGCCGGCAGACCCTGACACGCTCTTCCCAGCTGCAACACCGAGGCCGAGAGTCCTGCCAAATAACCGGCACTGGCGGGACTGGCTAGAGCGGGCAAAGACCATCGAGCAGTGGTTGCGACTGGTCGAGACTGACTTGTTGCGGCCAAGCGTATCGAATGAAGACGTCTCGTATGTACACATCTCCAGCGCCAACCATGCGCTTAGTGTTCTGCTAGATGGGATCGTATGGCGAGAGGGTGGCGCCAGCGCGCCGCCTGAGACCCAGGTGCAAGTGAACAACGCTATTTCGCAGCTGGCTCGGAGGATAGAGCACTGGCCGACGTGCAACAACAATGAGGACATTGCAAACTTCCTCTGGCGTTTGCAACAGCTGTGCCTTGTCAAGTGCCCAGACCACATGAAGGTATGTGCAACCTTTCTTGTGGATGCTATGGCTTGCGCAGTACAGGCATCGCCACAGTTGCGGACGCTGCATCTATCTGCAGAACGCATGCATGAATGTCACCTGGCTCCCGAATGATCTGGAAGTGTTGTGCCTGCGAGTGTGAACTGCACAGTGAGTATGCGAGCAGACCATCCCGATCTGCCACTGTGCGAGTCTGGGGAGTCCCTCCGTCCGAGCCTGGAGCCACAGACTGTGTCGGGTTATCCTAGGCCTGCAGCCATGTGTTGAGGCTCTCATTCCTGGCAGCCACGGTGCCGGGGAGGCAGCCCGGCACAGCGGAGGCGGGTGCACTACTATTAGGAAATGGCAATCCAGCACGGGCGTTCCTGGCCACTGAAGGAGCCCGGCAACACATGACCCATGCTGTGCGCGCTCGTTTGCAGAAGTTGAGGGAGGACTTGACCAAAACGCGATCGGCAGAGGGCCTCAGCATCGTTCAGGCGCTCCTCAACCGCGCTTCGTCCCTTCCGCTGGTGTTCGAGGACCGCATCGCCACGCAGCGCCTCTGCGGCATTGTGTACAACACCGCCGCCTTATCCCCAACGTTCTTCTCGAATCTGGCTGACTACCTTGAAGCAACGACTCCCAAGCCGGAGTTCATGGGGCAGTCGCCCGTGCTGGCGCCGCGGCGCGGCCGCCCGGCCGAAACCGTGGCGCGCGTCACGGGGCAGCATGGCACACGGCTGCCTGAAGAGTCTGCAGCGATGCTGGGTCCGCTGCCGGAGGTGCTTGAGGCGGACGGCATGACAGGGGAGGAGCCGGCGGCTGTGCCGCGGCAGCTCGCGCTGCAGGCGGCTGCAGCGGCACGCGATCCACTGTTGGCTGCGGCGAAGGTGCCGCCTCAGACGGCCGGCATCGCCAACACTGGGTACACGCAGCGGACGCTCAACATGATTGCGGGGGCGTGCGCAAACGTTGTCCAGACGCACGGCGCTGCTGCACAGCCACTGAAGGTGCGGCGGTGCCTAATCGTTGATGCAAATTCTGATGCAACCCACGTCCGCCGCACCTCATTCCATTGCGGCGCTCATGTGTAAGTCCTGGCTGCAATGCTGAGCTCTGCCAGGGCTGGACTTGGTCCACTCAACATGCCACGCCGTCACACTGCCAGCGCGCATGCTTAGCAGCACATCCGCAACCGCTTCCAGGGTGGAAGCAGGTAGACCATGTGTGCCACAGGCAGCGCCATGCCCGCAGGCCGCAAGTTGACCGACAGCAGAGCGGGCTGAAGTCATGCTGTGTGAGGATGTCAGAACACTGCAGCCATGCTGCAAATCAGGGCGACAATGGCTGCCTATGCAGGGGCACATGCAGTCGATATTCCGCTCTATTGGGCAGCGCTGGCTAGACCTAATCTTTGAAGGAGCAAAGAGCCAGCCTCACACATTCACATTCTTCCTTACCGCCCATTCAAAGTGCCGGGTGTGCTGTAGCCTCTTCCAATGCGCTAAATCAGCAACTTGTTTTGGCAACCAGTTGGTGTGTTGGGCCAGAGGCATGTGCATCCAGTGCAGATTGAGTGCAGATTTCGGCAGAGCCACATGTGCTGACGATGATGCTCAAGCAAGCCGTGATTGTGCTCAAGGACTGCGACCCGCAAGGAGTATCAACCATCATGTCAGCACTGGCATTCCTGTGCAACCCAAAGGATCCGGATGCTCGGGCGGTGTTCTGTGTAGCACATGCACAGCTGCTGCGTGTCCTCCGGACTCACATCCCACGGACACGTGCGTTCCTCATTTCTGCGTTGTACTCTGAATGCTTTATAGTTGATGCTACTTCATGAAAGCATGCGCTGTCACCTCTGCAACGCACGGCTCTGCCCACACTGGCCATCGTGATATCAGAATTACACAGTACTGCACGAGATTTCTCTCATCCTAAAGTCGTCAAGTTGCAAGCTGTTTTACGCGGTCTCCAGCTTGCTCATCTTCCCCTTCACTTCTTTGTACATGGTTGCGACCTCCTCATCTGGAGCATCTCCAGCCTTTACGGGCTTTGGTAAAACCATCAAGCAGCTAGTCGGTCTCCGTGTTTGACTTGCGTTTGCGAGGTGCTGCACATTTTGCGTACTTCAGTTTATGAAGATGTGCATGTGGTCATGTCACAAACAACTTGCAGCTGGGCCTGAGTACAGATGGCACTCCCGCAGCGCACCTCTTTCGACGGAACGTATACATATGGTATGTCATTGTCTTCACACAGGACTGGCACATGCGTGATGACGTCGATCGGCGAGATGTCCCCAGCAAGCACCACAATCCTGCACCCCACGCGATTGCACTGAATCACACCGTATACCGCAATTAGGTATAGCAGAGCTAATCAAGTAGATACATTGACGCACCCTTTGTTCTTCTTCCGGATGGCTTTGACCACCTCCTTGACCCCCCGTTTCACTTGCTTAGATTTCGTGGCTTTCTTGCACAGCTTCAGGACTTTCTTGCACAGTTTTTGCGACGCCAGAGGCTTCGCGATTGGTGCACAGAACTTGATGGCTTTGTCGTAGTCCTCGTCGGCCATGATCTCCCTTCTTTCGAGTTACCAATTCGTGACGGTGTTCTAGGCTGGCGAGCGCCGTCCAGATGCGGACGCGTCGTTCCCGTCGCAAGGAGTGGCACAGACAAACGTTTCAGAGCGAATAAAAGGGGCCAGTGGTTATGATGTGCTCCGCAAGGTCGTCGGTATGATGTAAATAGCACCCGGTGACGGCTATTTGAAGGAGATCTTGCGTCGATCAACCGTTCACTTCCGCGATGATGCAACCGGGCCGAATGTGCAGCAACAGTTTCAACCTGTGTTTCCGCCCCTGTTTCGGATGAACTCTGTCCCTTTGCCATGCAATAGCCGTGCGTAGCCAGGCCAGCACTGGCGAATGCACGTGTAGACACAATCAGCCCGAGACATCGCGACAACCATGCAGCTCTACATTATCCTCCGGCCCCAACGAGCCCAATTTCGCAATACATACACGAGACCACACACCGCCCTACATCGTTGTAGGGCAATCTGTGCGTCCCTGCGTTTGAAACACATTCGCAGTATACCTCAGACATGGCTACGGGGTCCACACTGACAAGTGTGTCAGCGGGGCCTGGACCCCTGATTCCTCTACCACAGGCGCCGCCGGCGTGCGCGCCACAGTGATTTACGGCGGCGGCTCCGGCAGCGAACATGCATGTTGGATCAGGGCCTGCGAGGGCGGCTCAGGTACACGACCTGGGCCACAGCAAGAGCGACAAACTCCCCCTGGCCACAAAGTGCCCACGGAAGGCCACCACGTGCCCGCCAGAAAAGAACAGTTCTAGCTGGCAGTCGCGCAGCTCGGTCGGGATCCCGTGGCAGGAGCTGTGCTGCTGTGAGCCGATGTGTATGGCCGTCATGCTCCAGCTGTTACAGGCGCCAACAACTCCACGTGTGTAATGCATGGCCGTGTGACACGATGTACCCCCGGATGATCGCAGGCGCGGGAAAGTGAGCAGGGCCGTAGCTACACGTAGCCAGCTGTCATGGGGCTGACCCAGTGTGCTGTGACTTGGCGGTGTGACTCACAGAGCCATGTTTGGCAACCCGCAAACAACGTGTTCAGGCAGATGCACCGTGATGTGGTGCGGCAACCCAGGTTGCCGGTTGCAGCATGCCAGTTGCCACCTACACTGACAATGCCCTGGCATGCCATGCCAATCATGATCATGATGTCTTTGAATGCGGTCGATGCTGCACCTGTACATGCACCGCGCTCTGTCCTCGCTCGCCAGACAGGCAGGTCTCTGTGCGTTCGCAGCGTTGCTCCAGCCAGCGTGCTCGTGCAGAGTACGCCGCAAACGTCAGCTGCCACGCCAGCTGGGCCTTTGGAGCGATGAACTTTGCGCCCAGCTTGCACCTGTCGAAGCTGATGTGCGAGGCCGTGACGGAGGGCCTGCTCAAGCGCGAGCAGATGATCTCCATGCAGCAGCTCTGCGCCTTCCTCTGGGGCCTCACCAAGGTGTCACACCTTCAGGAGTCCTCCGGCAACCGCGGCAGCGGCTCCCGCCTGTCCGACGTGTACGGCGGCTCTGGCCGGGGCTGGCAGCGGCGCAAGGCCGCGCCCTCTTCTGCGCAGATCTGGCAGGAGAGCATCATGCCCGTTGTGCGGGCCGCGCAGGAGCCCGCAGCACGCCACATCCGCACCCTGCACCCGGACTACTCCCGGGTGCGCTGCCCGCCCTGGTACCACACGCATCAGCGCTCGCCGTGGACTCGTCACCTGCCGGAGTGCACGCCGGCCACTGGCAGTGCTGTCTCTAGCACGCATTACATGCTGCAGCTCCTCGTGTGCTCAACTGGGCAAGAGATGCTGTGTGTGTGCAGGCTGTGAGCATGCTGATGTGGTCGCATGCGCAGCTGCGGCGCCAGCCGTTCGCGGTGCTGACGTCTGCGGTGATCAAGCACGCGGAGGGCTGCGCAGGCGCGTACAGCATGCAGGGCTCCACCAACCTTGTGTGGGCCCTGCACACGCTGATGCCGACAGTGCCTGCTGTGCCGCGAGCCACGACCCAGAGGATCGCATCAACCCTAGCTAGCCACGGGGCCAATGTGCTGCGGCTCGTGGTGCGGCCTCCGAGTGTTGGCTTTATCCATCACAATGGGAGCCTTTGTGGGGAGGCAAAGCGTTATCAACTTCCACATTGGGTGCAAGGCGAAGGTTGCAAATGTTGTGAACCGTTGCAGCCCAGTTCTGCTTGCAACAGAGACATGCGGGCATGTGCTGTTTGCAGCTTCTCCCAGATCTGCGTGATTGTGCTAGCCACACCTGATTAGCCTAAGTCGCATCCCAGTTGGGCCTTGCGGCGCTTCATTATCACATTTCCCAATGCCTGCTATCTCGTCCGCTGAATTATAGACAGGCTACTGATCGCGGTTTCATGTCCTACAAGAAGTTGGCTCGCGAAGCCAGGAGGTAATGAGGAGAGCAAGATCTCTGCCACTTTCCATATTGGCTGTGCTGTGCAGGATAGAGATCTGAGCACGAGGAAACATGACATTGGCAAACTCCGCACAGGGCTGCAGGCGTGTGCGGTGACCCTGAGCAGCCTAGTGTCGCGACATGCCCTCATGGACGAAGCCATTCCCCTGGAGCTGGTGCGCTCATGCAGCGCTTGAGCTTCTCGGCATTGTCCCAGGACACTTTGCACTGTGGTTCCGGATGATCGAACGGAATGCATGTAAGCTGAAGTGTTGTGCAGGTTCATAACATGCTCGATCGAATAGAGACGTGCCTGCGGGCATGCGTCGACAAGTTTGGCACAGCTGCAGTCCATAACGAGGTTTGCATGGTACGGGCCGTCTCGGCCACATCAGCAAGGGTAAACCTGTCCAGTTCCGGGTGGTCATTGCACCCGTTGCAAGATGTTGCAACAGACTTCATGCCGCGTCATGCACCTGAAAGTGGCACACAGACACTGCTGCTACTGTATTTCCATTTCTTTAACCATACCAGCTGGTGACCCTTGCCATGCTCATAACGGCTTGCTCTGCCTCGCGTCGCTTGGTTATGGTGTGGCAGATGTGGTGCAGGTGCAGCAGACATTTGATGTTTTAAACCAGCTCGGCCTGGCAAATGAAGTACAGCAACACGCTGATCTGTGGACGCTTGTGAGTTCGTACGTGCAAAAGGCAAACACAGCCCCCGTGTTCAAAGAGTTTGCAGCGCCCTCGGTCCTGCAGCACAGTGTAGCCGCCTGCATGAGGAAGCTGCACAGCAGCAACTGGTTTCCGGCCGGCACAACTGTGCAGGTGCGCTCTCAACGAATCAAACACGCTGTTTTGGAAGTACGCAGTGAACAAGGGTCGACCCTGCGCATGCCTGATAGACGCATTTCATAACCCATGCGCATGATGTGTGCCATGCACAGATCAACACAATGCTCCCTGACCCCTATCTGCCTGGTAGCTCTCTGTCCACAAGCGCCCGCTTCCGCTTCTGTTTGGCTTCTTGAGTACATGCCATCACCCTCCCGACCATCTGCAGTGGCTCTGGTGTTGCGTGCCAGTGCGAATGGCAACGGTAAGGAGGGCAGCAGCTCCAATCATGCAGGTTCACTGCCAGAGCATGCATGCCTCAGCAGCGCAGTCTGACTGATGACGTCTGCCTGTCAAACTGCCTTGTTGAGTGCTTCAGCTATGTAGGAGGAGGTCAAGCTGGGGCTGCAGCGGTACGTAGACATTCTCGTCACGGTACCAGCGACGGCACACAAGCCTCAGCGCCGCATCGCAGTTGAGGTGGACGGCCCCCACCACTTCACTGCAGCCTTGCAGCCGGACGGCCCGGCCGCCTTTGCCCGCAACAACACCTGGCCTGACGGGCCGACTCAGCTGCGCAACTGGAGCCTGCAGCGGTTGGGCTTGGAGGTAGTGGACATCCGGTACTACGAGACTAGCCACAAGAGCGCTCGGTTTGCGGCAGAGTCGAAGTATGCCGGCAGTGCCAGCAGGCCGTCACCCGCGATGATGCAGCTGGTGGCGCGCAAGATGCGGGAGGTGCTGGGTCCAGACTTTGGAACGCATCGCGGGCCGCGCGCCCTGGAGCCGGCAGCCACACCGCCGCAGTGGAGCCCGAGGCTGCCGGCTGGGTACGCGGCAAGCAGCCCTTTGCACGACGCGGAGCCAAGCAGTGGCGGTAGCGTGCCCGTAGGTGGACGTCCTGTGAAGGGCAAGCGGCTTGCCGTGAACGGCGGCCGGGGTACTGATGTGCCAATTGGTGGCTTTGCACCACCGAATGAGGGGACCGGTTGAGCCGGTTCGATCTCACGTTATGTGTGTGTCATCGCAACGCCCTTCCGGATGTGTTCCACGTCGTGACATTGGAATGCAGTGTGTAACTATTTGCCCAGGGGATCCGAGCTGGCTGAAAGGCATGGTGATGGTCCAATTGAACAACACACTCTGCGAAGCCTGTGTGCAGGCGAGGGTCAGCTGCTCTACAGGTACATGCAATCTGACTGACTGTGCAGCCGTTGCCGCCAGCTTGAGCCAAAACCCATGAAATATGCTGACAACCCAATTGACAACCCAATTCCGAAATATGTGCTGCTGTAATGATTTGCATCACATGCACTGTGCAGATGAAAGCTATGAACATGCACAGATGCTGCACCACTGCACCTGTATGATTCGCTGCCTACGACCAAGAAAAATTGCAGGACATGACAGTAATAATTGCGTTGCCACTGTGCAGCTCAAGTTGCAGACCTTCTGACAGGGTCCGGCAGCACCTAATGCAGCTGTATATGAAAACTGCTTCCAAACTCTGTCAAAACCTGATGCAGCACATCTATAAATCTTCCTACGTTGGCGCCTGGACCAACAGCATATGCATGAAATCCCTACATCACTCTGTTCCCAGGCCACACCTTGAACAGGCGATCCGGTCATGTGTCTCACCTCCCCAAGCTCAGCTGGCATGCACACTGCGTGCCGGCAAGACTGCACACTGTGCTGTGCGCAGCTCGATTTTCATCATCAATGAAAATCATCAAATATTACTCCGCATTCCAAACTCAAATGAGCGTGCCATTCTGCTGCGAGGTAGACCTCAAGACTCTTTCATGGTTGACGTAAAGCTGCCAACATTCGCTGCAAAAGGTGCAGCTGCGCCAGCACATGATGCTCCCGATAGGACGATCGAGTCTTTTGCACTGGAGCGCTGCTGCTGGGCACGCCAGGCACTCCAACCTGCCATTCTCAGGTACGATCTGCTGCGGGAGGCAGCGTTGGGTCACTAAGGGATATGTGCGTCAGTGTCTCTCGAATGCTCCCGCTCATGTGGGGCATGTCGTGCTCCATGTCCCGCAGACGGTGCCGGAGCTGGTTTGCTAGAATCGTGTCCTTCACAGCCTGCACAAGTGACAGCAAAATGCATGAGGCGCCGCCTCTCCACTGCCATCCAATTTGGCCGTCTGCGAGTGCATGCGATCGCATGCAATGGCGGGGCAAACTCCACATGCACATGTGCACACATGTGCTTGGCACTCTCATCACATCCAGAGTGGCACCAGCCAAGTGAGGATCGTGATGTAGTCAGAATGAGCCCGTGCAAGTGATCTGACTCTGCAGTACATCGCACGCCACGTTTGATTGCGCACCGGGGGGTGTGAGGCAGGCATGGGGAGGGACGCAGCACAGTCAGCCAAGCTGTCACGATGCACGGCTTGCTGTGCAAGTGAATTGGCTGGAGTGACAGCTGGAAACATAGCAGCGGACGCCTCCAGTCCGCCTTCTGCCGCACGGGCTTGTGACTTGAACCCTCCGGCGGTTCCGTCGTCGGAGGGTGAATGGCCGTGCTGCTCGTGCATTGCTGTCTGCCATGCATCACCAGCCTGGCATGCATTGAGATGCGGGGCGTGCTGAGCTGATTGCGTGAATGCGACGTGATGGGTCGCTTGTATCTGGTGTCCAAAGTCGGTGCCCGCATTGGAGATGCCGAGGGCAGCGTTTTGGGAAGGGTGCTGTCCGCCGGCGATGGGGAATGTCTGTGCAGAGTCGCTGCTCGTCGGAGTTGCAACGGGGAAATACGGCTCCAGAGACGAGCCATTGCCATGGGAAAACATTTCCGGACTGGAGACTTCCGGAGAGAGCATGTGGGCAAGCATGCGCTTCACCTCTGGATCGGCGGACGCAAACCGACGCTCGAACGCCGCAAGTTCAGAGTCCAGTGCATCCAGCTGCTGCAATTGTCGCGCCATCTGCTCCTCTGCCGACTCCTCGCCAGACATTCCGGCAAGTTCTGGAGTGGCTCCCTGCAGTGCCAGGGCAAGCGCTTGCAAGTGCCTGAGCTCCTGTTCTGCATCTTGGCCCTGCAAGCGAGCTGCTGTCCGGAGGGCAGCCAGCACAATTGCCATACAGCCGAAATTCTTTGTCCGCGATCTCTCACCCAGGCACCGTACACACAACAGCGATTCATTCCACGATCATGGGCTCCTAACCGAGCACAGCGAGCACAGCGTAAGGAGAATGTGCGCAAGTTCAAACAGGAGCGACCAGCCGGAAAGATCAACATATGGCTCCGCACTCAGCGTGCCCCCACAGGCGAAACAGTTCCAGCTGAGAAGCTGACGGCCCGGATGGGCTCTGCTATCCGTGGGCCGCACGCTGATCACCAAGAAGCACGGTGCAGTACAGCTCGGCCAGTTTGATAACCTAGAGCTGCTACAAAGCATGCTAAGCATTCTCTGCAGCTCATTTCTGACGTGCAGATGTTGTGCGAGCTGCGCGACGGGAGAAGTTGACCCGCTCCGATCGGCAAACTCGCTGGGACGATGTGAATTCGAGGCAAAAGAAATCTCACCGTGGATGATGCCGGCATAGTGGGTGTCTGCTTGACCTCAGGCAGCCTGGCCGCCGCTGATATGCAGACACGCGGTTGCCGACCTCAGCAACGTACAATGAGGAAACCTCGCTTCAACATGAAGGTTGATTATGATTGTGACACTGGACGTAGCCAGAAATGGAGTGCCTCTGCCATGGTAGTGGGATGCAAAACTGTTTACAGCAGTATTTCGATCTTCGACGACCCAACGCAACGGATTCCCATGGGGCCTCAGCGTGTCCACGAGAGCATGCGCAGCAGTGTTAAGAGCGCGTCCCGTAGTGCGTGTGTCCTGCTGGAGTCCCCTCGGGAACGATCGACGCCGCAAGTATGAAAACCGCATAGCAGTATGAACGAACGCCTGATCACTAGAGCTTTTGTCATCCTAGTATTTTTGTGTAGTCCATGCAGCAGAACAGTCGCGCGTGCCAGGTAGAATGTGATCCTGGCGATATGTACATGCATGTCACGCACGTGTGCCCCGAGCTGCTAGCTGCATCACGGTGCACTGACGCATCCTCGTCTCGTCACGATGAACAATTTGAGCCAGTCGGTAATGCAATACACGGCGGTCTATGCACGCACGGGGACCCACAATGATTATGCTCGCGTAAACATACAAAGAGTCTCCGTAAATAGTGCACATATATCACGTGCACATGAAGTGCACATGTTGGCAAGTGCCATCGGTGTTTCGTAAACTGCACTTGG
>JALKAD010000153.1:282007-310698 GCA_024500015.1 Ulva compressa | reverse complement strand
AGAGCCCCCCCAACGGCAGGCCTATGGCGTGACTGCTGGTCCATGCATGTAGGGGAGACCAGGGCTTCCTCAATGAATTTTTCAAAGAGTTTGCGAGCGGGCCGGTGTTTGACCCTACTGACACTTACAGCCCGGATCAGCACGAGTACATGATGCTGCCAACGAGGTACAACGCCGACATCGGCTTGTATGTCTTCAATAGCAACCACTGGTCCGTCGAGGGTCCAATCAAGGTTGTGCACTACACCCTGGCCAGCTTTAAGCCCTGGTCGTGGTGGTGCGGCTGGCTCATAGAGGAGCAGGCTCGCTGGAATGTGCGCTGCCCCTGCGGCCCCGTGTTCGACGGCTCGTGTGTCGACTTCAAGCAAACCAGGCAGGTAGCCTGTATCCATGTCTAGCTGCATATTTTGTGTGCACGCCATTCAAAACATGCTCACTGCCATCCTCGTGCAGAAGCATCGCATGCGATTGGGGCCAGACGTGTATGGACGGCGGCACGGGATAACGCTCATGCAAGCGTTTGCTCAGACATGGATGCCACTGCTGCCGCCAGTCATTGCGCTGCTGGTAGGCAGGTGCCTGGCGCTGGGGTGGCCATCATACGTGGTTCCTGTGATGCGCTGGGTGCCGCCCATGCTGCCGCGCAGCCCATCCCCAGTGATGGGCCTTCTGGCAGGCTATGGGAGTCTGGCGCTGAGCGTGCTCTTGGCCGTGGCGATCATCCCGTCTTACGTGCGTGCCCAGATTGTTGCTAATCCTCTGCCATAAATCAGCCTGTAAGGTGCATGGCTGCTATGAGGTGTCTTGATTGGTGCCATAACCCCCCTCAGTAACTCGCAGTGCTGTCAAGCACGTGTCCCTGGAACGAAAAGCATGCACTGTCATGGAACGATATGTTTGGCTGTAGGTTTAGGCCTGCGGGAAGTTTCGGGCATGCACACCTGACTGAGCCAACTTCTGCCTGCAGGTGACTCCATCGTGGGGATGGATTCTCGCGTACGAATATACCTTCCTTTTCTTCTTCATCATCTATGGCAAGTGCCTGCACTTTTTTTCGGTCGCTGGTAGAGCGCATGGCCATACTGTCAACCTCAACAAGGTGCCCTTGACCCCTCCTGGATGCTGTGTTAGGGGCACCCAGCCTCAACAGGCCGTGTTTAGCAAAGGCCTTTCGTGTTTGCAGGGCATGCCACATCAACTGCCATGGATCAAGACGGCTGTGTACACGAGCACACTCGCAACGCTGTTGTTGGTATCACCATGCCTGAACACACTGCTGGGTGTGCCGGGCTTCATTCCAAAGATTCTGCTCACGATGGTGGGAGCATTGATCATGAACACGTTCGCTACTCATGCATTTGTAGTATTGTGTCAAGAGTGGTTTTACCAGACGCCCCATGGTCAACGGAGTGGTCCTGGTGGATGATGACCTGGAGATTATAGAGATGAGGCTACGTTGTCCGGACTGCACAACTAGGCAAATCACCGAGACAGACGTCTGTCGAGGAGGTCAAAAGGCGCTTGCAAGATCGGGACATGTGGCTCATATCCGTGCACGGCAACACGTTGCCTGTCACTGCTTTGCTATCCCTCATGCCTGGCACAAGTCTAGACCTTGGCAGGGGTTGTGAGTGGCTTTCACCGCTTCTCATGTGGCCCAAAATCAGGGCAGTACGCTTCGTGTGCGTATTGGCACCAACATGACAAAGCAATCAAGATGATGTGGCAACGTGTCCGGATGCTGAAAGAATGCATCACGACGAAGTGTAGACAGTTCGGGGCATCAGAATGGATGGTTGTGCCCTTAAGGTTACCTTAAGGGCACGACCATCTCAGAATGTAACTGAGTAGTGCTGCAGATGCCGTAATGCTTCTGGCCAGTGGTCATGCGACACCACGTACTCGTCTATATGTGAGCTGTAGCATAGGGTAGCTGCTGGAGCTGGCTTGCACAACAGGAAGAATTACTGGCACGAATGGGGTTCAACTCAACATGAATCTATCCACCCTGCCGCTGCGAGCGCTCTTTCAGCTGCAACATAGTTGTTCTGCGTGCTGCATCTCGAACATCTTGACACACAATCACGGCTCTATGCCTCACGGTCCTGTTCGGACTTTGGACATAGCTGTTTGCTTCTGCTCTTGCTTTAGTCGCATCTCTAGCGCGAGAAATGGGTCCAACTTGCGCTTGGTTTGGGCGCCACTCTGCAAAAGGATGAAATGTCATAAGAAACATGACTGAGCATGCACAGTCAACTGATGATCTTACGACCAGCAAGCAGTGTGCCTTTTGAGAGGCTGTGCGAAATGCTAGCATGAACGGTTTGCGCACTACACACCACATGCACCAATTTATAGTACAACTTGAGCTTGCCGCCGCACTTGTCAGAAGATCTAGAAAACGGTTACAATACCTGGCTGGCTTCCCATGCTTGGAGCTCCTCAAGGTACGCCTCCCACACGCACCTGGTGCATCCAGCCTGCACAGACTCGCTATGAACACAACGCACGGCTCGTACACTGCCGTAAGAGCAGCCTAATGCGCTCTTACGCTACATTGCACTTCTGACACATACAGAAGCGTATTTGAGCACTCGTCGTCGGTACCTGACAACAGTCTTCTGGCCCTGGCTCCTCTGGCTTACGTTGTTTGCGGTCCTGGATCGCAACATGCTGCAGTCGATGAGACACTGCAGAGATCAAGCCACTGTATATTGATGACAGATGTGATAGCGGTTGTTGGGTGCGCAGGAACGGCATCAGCGCCTGCATAGCCTGACGCACATTTTGCGCAGACGGCAGACAGGTTACGTCCGACTGATTAGCGCGTCGTGAACTGGCATGGCAGGATGTATATGCAGCTATATGAATATGACCGTCTCGTGAACACGTTGGTCGCCCCTGTAACCTTTGAATTCGACCCATAGATGGCCATGAGTCACGTCGAACGTCATTGCGCTGCGAGATGCCACTGCATGCTGCAGGCCACATACACTTCAGTACCATGTTCACTGGTGGCCACTGCTGACGTGTGCGCAAGCATGCACATGCGAGCCGGATAGGCGACGTGGTCCCAAGCACCTACTGCCTGGGCGTGGGCTGCGCTGTGTTGCGCTGGGTCGGTCTGCTGTGTGTTTGCGCTGCCGGTTGTCTTGCGTGCTTTGTGCAGTTCATGCAGGTGTATGGGACGACCACGCTGCTTGTGTTTATTTGTTCTGTTCCGTGCTTTCTCCCGTCAGCGCTGCTGGGCCCAGGGCCTTGATCTATCACAGTGTAAATCATGCAGCCGCCGCCGGAATTGGTCCCCCGCGGGCCCCGCCTCGCCGCCCAGAGTTAGCAGACATTTCTAGACAGCTGTGCCTTACACACAGCTTATATCCACACCATGCTACCCTGCATGAGAGGGGTAGCTCTCCCGGCCAACTCAACTGCATGACAGCCGTCCCTGTTGGGGACGCCCACACATGCTCTGCACGTATAGTGTCCGGGCCAAATAGAGGTAGTGTTGTCAGTGGTGCGCAGGGCCATGAGGTCGCGGACACCTCCGCTGGAGCTGCCAGTGGACTCATAGGTGGCTAGTGGGAGTGCTGTCAGGGCCACTACTGTGCACAGCTGTAGGAGTGGATGAGGCTGTGCCGGCACTGCAGTTAAGGTCGGTATGGCGTGCATCGTTCCAAAACCAGCCAGTCCATAACCAGCCAAACAGCCATGGGAAGCTGACACAGTACTGCATGCGCAGCAGTGTTCGTTGCGGCGATGAGCTGCATATGCAGTTTTACATGAATGTGCACGTCCAGCCAATACCTCGTCTCCGCCCCGTGGGGCCTTTAGTGGAACATAATGGATGCGGGTGAGAGAGAGTGAGATGATGCATCTCAATTGTCCACGGCCATTGACACAGCCCAACTTGGGTGGTAAAGTTGGTGGAGTGTACGCCTATGGAGTGCGGTAGCAGCTGGCAAACAGCAATCGCGCAATGCACTTGTCGCCCTCGCTGCGGACGGAGCGCCGTCCGCAGCGTTGAGCTTGGCTCCGCGGAGCCAAGCTCAACTCCACTCATGCATGCATCCCACAGAGCCAAGGCTTTGTCTCGCAGCAGCACGAACATTGTGCCGTATTCACCCTTCTGTTCATCAGACGTTAGACGCTGCTGCCGTCAGCAGCAGAATTCAATCCCCCAGAAGTTGGGCTGCACTGCGGGCATCATCCTTGAATATCACAACAGCAATCAGCCCCGCTGCATACACTGCGAGCATGCAGGTCCTCCAGGAAGCTGCCGAGTAGCCCAGAAGAAAATCCACAGTTTCACTCATATCACATCACGATACCATGTAGTCTGTTCGCGTATCTGCACGGTCCTCCAACACGCCTGCAACTTCAAGCAGGTGAGCGAGTCACCCCCTAGCTCGCCGCGCCATGCTGGATGTCACCCAGTGCTTTCTTCTTTGCCTGCCTGATCCCAATCTGTATTGTAGACCATGTCATGCTGTACATAGCACCTGCACATCCCTCACAGAGGGGCTTCCCTCACACACTCAGGTTGACCAGCTTGCTGACTCAGCCTGACACCCTGCCCATGCTCATCTAGGATCCTGAAAGCCACTGATGAGCAGCATCTTGAACACACCAAGGACGACCGCATCAACCCATAGCTCCAAACCTGCAGGAGGCTCAACAATCTGCCGCTCCTTGGTCTCGTAGTGGAAGCGGACGCAGCGGAGAGCCAAAAGCACCATCTGCAGGCACGTGGCAGTCAATCAGCCATCACATCAGCCGCGCAGAAACGCAGATCACCGTGAAGGTCAATCTGCCCACTCACGTAAAGCAAGCGTAGTGCAACACATTGCAAGGCACAACAGGATGTGCTGACCTGAGATATACACAGGTGTGCACCAAACACTGCAACGCTGCCTGGCTGTGCTCCTGCAGCCGCACTCTGTGCGGCCTGTGCCATGTAGAACAGCGCTGCAAGCAGTGGCGTGCTGGTATAGACTGGATTCAAGCTGGGATGAATTATTCTGCTCCTGCATCATACAGCACATAGCGGCCATGGGGAAGTTGCGCAGCCTGCGCTGGTGGCAGCTTTGCAACCTAACGAAGATCAGTTGAGGTCACCCAGACAGTATGCATGCAATGCTAAGTAAACAGCGTACCAAACGTCCATGGTTTTGTTTGCTGCAAAGTTTGGTAGATTGACACGCGGCTCGTAGAGTGCAGAGCTTGCTGCAAAGAACAAGTAGACCACAATGGCGGCATGACCCACTCCCAAAGCCTGTGCTTGCCAGGTCATATGGATTGAAACGATGTGGGAGAGCTGCATGGCAGTGGTGACAAGGGCATATCGATGGTATGGAGCGGACTGAAGTGCGTCTACCCAGGCAATAATCTGCCAGATCGCTTGTGCCAGGACGATCACAGCGAGCCTTCTGAGTGGCACTGCTTCTTCCACTTGGTTTGTGGTCTCGATGAGCAGCAGAGCATGTGATACCCAGAGCGCACGATCCTCAACTTGAAACCGAAAGCACAGGAATGCAGTATCCCAGCCTTCAGGAACTTGCGGCAAAACGTGGACCATGATCAGGGCTGCATTTGCGACCCCTGCAACCACCAGCCTTGCGAGCGGTGGAACTGCTGGCACAGCAACAGCTACGGCTTGACTAGTGCACGACAACAAAAAGCATGTCAGCCACGCGATCTTCCATTTGATGGTTTGGAAGTCCTTGGAAAAGGCCCCATTCGCAAGGCTAGCGGTGCCATGGCACACACTCAGCCACAACGAGACCCGGCTGACTGTGTCATGCCACGAATCTGCCTTCAAGCGCCATGGTGGGGGCCCCACGTTCTTGCATAGCATAGAGACACAGACGCAGATTGATACTTCCACCACCAAGTATTTGGAGACCTGAGCAAAGTAGTCCATCAGGAGACGGTGTCCACTGGGGCTGCTCCTTGCTGAGGCTTCACTGCGGGCGGAGGGTTCACGAGCAGCCATTTTAGCCCTTACACCATGCATCTACAATGGAAACTACCCTCTATGATAGAGAATATGGCTTTTGCACGGGCTCCACGAGGCACCACGCCACGCGACACTTCCAAAGTTACAATGTGAAAGCAAAGCCGGAGCACGAACACGGGCATGTGAGGCACGCACATACTCAACGATCTTACCAACTGTTGGTAACATGGCGTTGTGCACCCGAGTGACGCTCTTCCGCTGGGGCCTCGAGAAGGTCGGTTTGGAGGAAGACAGACCGTCACGATGAGTATGCTGGCCAACAGCTCCCTCGCGTCGAGTTTTCGAGACAAGTAGTCCGCGCTGGTAGCCACCTACGTATACGGAGGCACCCACAAACAAATGGTTTTTAATTGTGCAGTAGCCTCTGCCTAAGCCGGTGTTACCACTGCCACTTCTACCAGCAGTTCCCCTGGACGCACAAGCCTGCACTTGTTGCGAAATCTTGCAATGTTCTCCACGCTCAGCTGTACATGCATGCCGGGTGATATGGTTTCCAAATATTGCCTGTTCAGTGTGTGTACGGCATACGGCCATGGTTATGTGTTTGATGCATTGCCATGGATTTTTCCCTCTGTGTTCTTCCACCTTGTGGAGCATACCTCTGTAGTGTCTCTCTCAGCATTGCCACTGTCCATGCATGCTCATCGCATCATCCCCGCATTCCTAGCATGCCTATGTGTCCCGGGCTACTGCTACAGCACTCTGTCCGTGTACCTTCTCACACTGGGCGAGCGTTTTTGTAGTGCATTTGTGCGCCTGGGTCATTGCTAGCAACATGTACAGTCTTGAGTTCCAGGGGCCCAGGGTGATCGGATTTATAAGGTCCGGCGTTTGGCACTGACCAGGGCTCAGCAGCTTGCATATTTTCGCGGCCTGGTAAGCACAATACGACTGTTCTTAAGTTTAGTAATTTGGTGCATGATCATGTGCACGAGGCATTCCAATGCTCTGTGTTGAGAGCAACAGCCGTCCACGCCCACTGGCAGCCTCAGTTTGCCCGCTTGCTCCAGGCAACTGTCCAGTGCAACGTGACTGCATAATTTACCAGTCCCAAGATCAGCTCAGGTGTGCAACTATTTGCATGTTTGCTACTACTTGTCCTCACGCAACATGCCTTCGCCTGCTCAGCGGTATGACAAAATAGTCAAATACTGAATAGTTGCGTATGCAACACATCCAAGTGAACCGCTCAAACGCACAGGAAAGAATTTGCAGCCCTGGTAACAAAGATGCAATCAGCCAGAATATGTGTTTGGGTGCAACGCCACAACACTGATCAAGCTTTAGAGATTTTCAAGTAATCAATTGCAACACCAAATAACAACTCAGAATGTACTATTCTCAAAAGCTGGCTCACACACAAGCTGAATCCACAGTGCCTACGCCGCCAAGGCTCATGCTGTCTAGCTGGACAGCTTGTTCTTTGCCTCAGCGATGAAGTCCTTCATCTTCTGAGTATCACTCCAGGGTTCCTTGAGTGGGTTTGGCTCCGGCACATCCAGGCCTGCGCTGACCGCATCGCGATCCTTGATTTTGGAAACCCACTCAGCCAGGCGTGGATACTCTTCCAGTGACAGACCCGCATATGCTGAGCAGTATATCCACGAGAAGGTGGCAATGTCTGCACAACGAGATGAGCAATTTCAAGCCACTGCACACCACGCTGAAACATATCATGACAGAGGCCATGAGCTCAAGCTTGGGCTGCTCTGGGGGGTGCTGCTGAAGCAACAAAACACACACACAACACGTCCTCATACAGTGCAGATTCCAATAAGGGGCAGACTGAGGGATCAGCTTGCAGCAGGAGGAGGGAATAGCGGGGTTTCTAGCAACACAGATTTTTCCTCTGATGATATAGCTAGCTTGGCCTCGGAGACAAGTAGAAGCATGACAGTAAGAAGCTCAGTAGGTTACACCAAGATGGAGCACAATCATAGCAGTGCTGCGCCCGGCAAGCACAGCCTGATACAAGGACACTCGACACAGCACATTGACATGGATGCCGTACCAGCAATGGAGTACTCATCAGCCGCCAGCCACTCATGATCCTTCAGACGACTGTCCAGGACCGAATAGAGCCGGTAAGTCTCGTTCACATATCTGTTCTGTGCATAGGGAATCGCTTCTGGGGCGTATCGGACGAAATGGTTGGCTTGGCCTTGCATTGGGCCCACTCCAGCTGCACCGCACAAGCACTTGATCAGGGAAGGGGGGGGGGGGGCCCCCCCCCCCCTGTGGCGTTTATAGATCAAGTACAGTAAAAGAACATGCATGGAGGGACAAAGCCGGAAAAATATGCGCAGGTGTCAGTCATGACATGCCACAGGATCCGATTGATGCAGAAACAGTGTGCATTTGCTGCAAATTCGAAGACTTGTGTTGCCGTGATCTCAGCTGTTGAAGGAAGCACAGGGAGGTGACAGCATGCCTTCGCAGATCCTAGCAGGCACATACATAAAAAGAGCTTATAAAGCAGTGCGAGCAGCTACTTGCTTCACAGCGTTGCCTCACCGCACCTGGGACGGTGTACGACACAAGTGAAACTGTACAGACGTCTGGCTGTGGTAGTGTGGTCCATACATGATGCACTGGGTCTTTTAGGTGTGCGGGCAATGTGACAACAGCAGGCGTGCACACCGTTCATGAAGAAGAGCCACTGGTTGACTTCTGATCGTTTGTTCCAGTCCTCGGGATATAGCTGCCCGGCCTTCTCAGCCAGGTACATCATGATGGCTCCACTCTCAAAGACTGGGAAGTCGCCATTGTCATGGTCCACTGCACCACCGAGGATGCTGCTATCAACAGCTCTACAATCGGTGATACAGCACATTGTTATTAAGGACTTGACGCAGCGCGCAGGGGTCGTGACCGGTTGCTGCTCATTCATGGTGATCATGGGTGTTCCGACAGCAACCATCCAACACGGGCGTGTTTGATGCATTGCCATGAATCGTACCTGTGTGTTCTACCACCTTGTGGAGCATAAATCTGTAACGTATCTCTCACCATCCAACACGGGCGTGCATACAAGCTGACCTGGGACAGACTATCTCGATATCTCGAGATAGCTGTGATGACAACACTTGCACATGTACAACCTTGACCGAGTAAACTACGCGATCAGGGGCGCAGACTCAACAGTGTAAAATGAGGCATACCAATTGCGGGGATGCGGCCGTTCGGGTTGATCTTCAGGTATTTCTCCTCCTTCTGCTCGTTCTTCGAGAACGATAGCTGTTTCACTGAGTGAGGATACTTGAGCTCCTTCAGCAGAATCGAAATCTTCCAGCCATTCGGAGTACCTTCATGAATTTAGGAGCTCGTTTTAGCATCCACATGATGGTCCCCGATCGTCGTGTTCGTTCCAACCGCATGTGTCGGATATGCAGTCATATGCAGTCAGGGTACACATGTGGTGCGGAGATAAACCGCCGAGAATAGTACTACCACGGCTAGAAGCAGAGCCCACACCTGCTGTGTAAAGTGTCACGCCTTTATTGATTGCTCGTGCTGCCATACTCGCTTTGGTGTTGCTTTTAGTTTGAACTACGTAGTATGCCTAGTTCAAGTATACTTGAAAAATGCTGGACAGCGACAATTAAAAGCTTCCCATATGCATACGACTGTGCCGGCGAGAGAGAATTGCAGGATGTCTACAGTGACGACAACGCAGAGTATATATATACCTGAATTGCATGGCAGCGACACTGCGGCGGGAACAGAACGTCCATTCTTTCGTCGTTGAATGCGTGGTGATGCCGTGATCTCCGCCTGATCATGCATCACCTCATCAGGCTGACGAGAGTAGCTGACACAAGAGATACGTTACAGAGGTATACACAAGCCGTGCGGGCATGCAGCACACACGAGGTCACATAAGGCAAAGCACTCGAGATCTCAGATGGTTTCCAGAGCCGCCACGGCAGAAACGGGATCCGCTCGGTGTGCACAGTGTGCACTGCACACTGCCCTGCAACAGCTTGTCAGGCCGGGCACTCAGTCGCGCACATCGGCGGCAAAGAGGCAAGCGCGGCACAGCGTTGGCCATGGCAGTCGTGATCGCGTGCTGAGTGAAACTTTGTGCCATGTGGCGAGTTGGTTGAGGCATGTTGTGCTCAGCATCAAGCCCATCAAATGACAAGGGCTGAACGAGGCGCACGCTTTGGAACTTCAGGCGTGGGGAGAACTTTTCTGCCCGGGAGGTTCGTGAGTGACCAGCTTGATCTCTCTCGCACTGAAGCGGCCCTTGCCGTGCAGCCATGCCTGCATCTGTCAGGAAGAATGGCCAATGGGACAGAGGGCAGCAGCCGCTACGTATGGGCGGGGAGGCACGTTTTGTGTGGATTTCCCAGTTGAGAACTGACTGTCCACGTGTTCGAAAGATGCAGGCATGTGGGTTGCATGCAGATTGCCAGCATGTAGGCCAATGTTGGTGTGGGAGGATGGCTGTGAGCAACATGGCCTCCCATGATGCTCAGCGTGTTGAGCAGGTGATCATCCGCTAGTTTTGCGGCACGCAATTTGAACAGGTATGTGTTCAGCGAGAACAGGATACATGTCAACACGGTGTCGAAGTGAGTGTGACAACTCACCGTGACGTGCTGAATATGTAGTCTCGCGCAGCGGTGCATGCCCGAGCTGTCAAACCAATGCATGGAATCCTAACAGTAGGCACGGTCCAACGGCGGTGGACCAGAGAAGCCTCTCAGCCACTCAGTGAGGTGAACCCAGTTGGTGGCTCCGCCATGGTCTGGCGCGTGGAACTGGCATGCTGTGGCCCCGATCATGGCTCATGTCTCAGATGCCGCATCACCGTGGCCGTGTCAGCCAACGGGACTGGACTCCTTGCACGTTTGGCCAGTATCTTAGCGGGACAGCAGCCCTTACTCTGTTGTCAATTCAGAAGCTGTTCTTGTTCAAGATTGGCCGGGGTGCAGCCGTTGTTGGCCGTGGATCTGAGCATGAAAAACTCACACAACAAATCACACAGCTGGGTGCAGCAGCCATCCATGGAACACATCTTGATCTGCTTAATCGTTGCCCAATAATCCATCCCGGTGATGACCATGCCCTCCCAGCATGACCCTGCAGAGCCTAGGACTGCCGAGGCGTGGAGACTGCGCCTTCAGGGATGCCTCGCCACAGGATGCAATACACATAGCCAGCCGGACCAAGGCATTACGATCTGGATAGTATTGGGGTGAGGGCGATGGGTGCATTGCTGTATGCGAGGGAGGTCATGCTACTGTAGCTCAGTCCCTGACGCAGTCATTAACAGCGTGTCTCAATAGCAGCCGGTCCGTCGCTAAGAGCCAACTAGCAAGGCCTTGCCCTTGTGTAGGAGTCACAAGCAGCCTTTTAAACTTCATTGGACCAGCCTTGAAATCCTGTGTGCGCGCAAACTAATGGATTCACAGAGCAATTTCTATCCGGGCGCGTCCATGCAGCGTGAACTGTACCATCTGAATGATACAGCATATGGGTTTCAGTACACAGTGGTTGATGAACAACGTTCCGAACAGGAGTCAAAATACGGACAGGGTTCCGAGCAGCAAGCAGGCTGGCCCAGCGGCCGCCACAGCCGGCATGCATGCAACCCACACCTGAAGGCTGCTGAAGCCAGGCACCTTCAATACGACTTGGTATGCATGCGTCAATATGATGCTCACACATGTCTTCAGAGAATACCAAAGCACAGATGACGCTGCCATACGCACGATTGCCTCATTTACTTTGGTGTTCATTACATGCTCGCATTGACGCAGGAACCTCGTGATCTGATCATAACTGTCACCGGAACAACCCTTCGAGCACATGTCCATTCTCAACATGCAGTGCAAGCACAGGAAATTCTCTGATTTACATAGGACGACGTGCCAGATCAGCCTCTACGTAGCAAGTCCTAAACTACCACCCCCAACAGAGCTACTCCTTTGCTTTCGTGCTAACCATCATGTTCTGGGCCTCCTCGATCGCCTTCTTCATACGCTCTGGGTCGTTAATGGCAGCTCGTAAGGTGTTTGGCTCCGGCACATCCAAGCCCTCCTTCACAGCTTCCCGTGCTTCCAGCCTATCCGCCCATGCCTTGAGCTTCGGGTACTCATCTAACGACAAGCCAGCCCATGGCGCACACATGACCCATGAGAAGGTCGCAATATCTGCATCAAGACTGTGCCATGAGAGCCATGTTTTGTGTGGATGATCACCGAAGCATAGTAGCAACAAGCACAGTTGCAATGAGTTAACGACAGACACTGAATAGCAGTAACGAGAATCATGTTCTGGGGTGCTGTATGCATGCTTTGCAAGCTTCCCCTGATGCGTTGTGCATGGCAAAACAACATTCTGGAGAAACAGGGAGATGATCAAAGCAGCGCAGCCTCAACGAGGGCATGACCGTGCATGCCTGTTGTTGCCAGGATCACGTTTGCAGCAGTGCATGGCCGGCATGCCTGCCATGCAATGCGCACTGTTGGCGCATCTCAGGGCAGCCACACACCAGCGATTGTGTACTCGTCCGCCGCCAGCCACTCATGGTTCTTCAACCGTTCCTCCAGCACAGAGTATAGGCGGTACGTCTCATTCTTGTATCTGTTTTGTGCGTACGGAACCATCTCTGAGGCATACCGGACGAAGTGATTAGCTTGCCCTTGCATTGGGCCCAGCCCAGCTGCACATTGAAGTGATGGTGAGTGCAGGCTGTGTGCCACACCGATCGGGGAATAGGGACTGTATGGTCACCAAACTGGGACTGGTTGTAAATGCTGTGAGCACAACAGTCAACACAGAGGCTTGTGGGATTCATATGCACATGCGAGCGAGTGTACTGCATCGCCTGTGCTTTAGTGACACATTCAGTCGTACGGCCAATCAGGCGTGTAAGATCGTGTGAACCTATGGCGTATGTGAATGTGACGATTGCAAGCATCAAACTTGCTCAGGAGTCATTCCATGCGAACACTAGCAGATTGCTGGGGTTGCTACTTGTCGCTGGTGGGGTAACACAGTCACAGACAGCAACGCCTAGGGACAAAATGCATACCATGCTGTCACCAACACCGTACGGCAGTGCTGCTTCAGCCCAAACGTACTCCAGTGCACGTCAGGCTCCAGTGCACGTCAGGCTCCAATGCTACGAACTTTCAAACCGCAGTCCATGGAATTCAATGACAGACTGTGATCACTTGAGGCCCCTTCACTAACCATGCATGACCATGATCCAGCACATGCTCAGAAAGTGCAACATGATCAGAAAGTGCAGCATTGAAGTCATGCAAAGTGTGTACATGCTGGACCAGACGCCGCGCGAAAGCTCACCGTTCATGAAAAACATCCATTGATTGACCTCAGACCGTTTGTTCCAGTCCTCAGGATATAGCTGCCCGGCCTTGTCAGCCAGGTACATCATAATGGCTCCACTCTCAAACACTGGGAAGTCGTCATTGTCATGGTCCACTGCACACAGGGCGGCAGCGCCTTCATATCGATTCAATGATTGCATTTGAATGCAGGAGCCACTGGAACAGAGACAACAGGGTCGAGCTTGTCATGTGCACAAAAGTAGTGAGAATGTGCCGTACAGCTGTGCCACTTGCACCTTCCTGCCGGCCAGCAACAAGCTGGTGTGACACTAGTACTGACATAGCTATTATCTACGAACGCCTCTGCAGCGGCCAGGGAAGCAAGCTAGCACGCCACACCACACAGCATGTGCTTGTGTAACAGTGTTACGCTGAAGAGGTGAGCTGGGGAGGAGCCGCAGCATGCAGATCAGGCACATGTTGCGGAGACAACGAGCGCGTTGACCGACACATGCTGCTATGCAAGCTGGACCTGTACAGCAATTGCTGCAACCACCACTTCCATGTTGCAGAAATACAGATCGGCAAGAGCACACCTATAGCCGGGATGCGACCATTAGGGTTGATGTCAAGGAACCATGGCTCCTTTTGTTCATTCTTTGAGAGAGTGATCTTTTCCACCTTGTGGGGATACTTCAGCTCGTTCAATAAAATAGAGATCTTCCAACCGTTTGGTGTACCTGGACTTATGACCCAAACTGAGCAACTTGTGAGAAAATACGTCCGGTGATAACTAATAACAAGCACTTTGGCCGGAAGCAAGTAATCTGATGCACCAGACTGCGCAAGCACACAGGCACAGTATCCCTGCCCGCACCGGCAGTGTACAGAGTGACTCCGTTTTTTATGGCGCGTGCAGGCATCATAACGGCGCGTTTGATCGAAAGCAGGAGCTCAGAATAACAGCGACGATGTAGACCGGAGGAATCAGGCACGCCGCGATGGAGGGTATGCGAGTTGCCTTGACCGGTGAAAGCTCAGCATATATACAACCTTGGCCGCATCCACGCTGAATGCCAGTTTCGGATGTGCGCGTAAGCCTCAGCTGGGCCCAGGTGTGGCCGGCCTGATGTTGTGATCACTGTTCGGGGCATTTATGATGCATCGCGACATGCCTCCTAGCATGACACGCTGAGACATCAGCAATGATGATATCACCACAGTCTCGGACTATTCTTTCAGGCAATTTGAGATTTGCATTCCAAACGTGACAGGCACCATGCAGGGGAATCGCTGTGCGGAATTGCAAGCTGGAGCCGATCGCAACGTCCACGCCCCAATGTTGTGCTGGCCCCTCCAGCGTCGCGCGCGCGTGTGACATACGGCCGCTATTGCTGAATGTTGATGCATGTGTTACACGGAGATACACGCAAGAGCTCGGCAGCGAGGGCAACAGCAGGAAAGCAGACGACCAAAACCCCCGCAAGCAGACAGCAACAAGCAGCAACCGTCTCAGGCGGAAAGCCACAACGAACCGACACGAGTGATGCATATTTCCTCGGACGTTGTGAGACCACGCGTGTAAAGGTCTCAATCCAATCGCGTGTCACGACTGTGATCATGACTAGACAGCTGCATGTGTTAGCGCATGCATCCTTGGCATGCACATGTGCACCTCTAGATACCAGAGGAGCAAAGCTGTGAGGTGCACAGGCAGTGAAAAAACAAAAAATATCGGGAATCACGCCACACCCAAACGGGCATTGGCCACGGCGCCCCTGCGAGGAAGAAGTGACCAGCTTTAGTCAAACTGTCTTGTGCACAGGCACCTTGCTACTAGCGCTCGGTGCCATATATGGCTAGCCTAACTCCTAGCCATTGTCTGTTGTCCTTCTGTTCAAGTGGATGCTACCTGTAACAGCTCTCACTTGCATGCCTTGCCTCTCATCTCCCACTGAGTGCTACAAGAGTTCGAGCGTCACAAGGTTTGCATCCACACCAGGCCTGTCATTGCTGACACAGGCTTGCGCCTGACATGGTATCGGCGAGGATCTCTTGAAGCCTCGTTTTGTGACTGAGCAATTAAAATTTCTTTTTTTGCTGCGCTTACCGTTTTCGGGTTACCGAGCTCATCAGCTCGGGCGCACCGTTTTTTGGAGGTGTTTGTTTGCTGGCTGTGAGCTGCTGTTTGGTTTTCACCAACAGCACCGTTCAGTGCTCCAGTTGTACATACCCGTTGAGGAATTCTGGTAGTATATCTGATCTTTGTTCGCCTGTGCCTGGCTTGTGCCTGAGTGCCCGTTTGATTTTTCGGACTGCATGAAGCAGGCATGATCGTGCGCCTGGCCATCGACATGGCCACGTGGCGGAGGGTTGCGGTGCAGCGGCTCATGGGGGGCGGAAAGAATTTTTTTTTAAATATATATATATACTCTGAATGATGGGGGTTTTGTGCATGGGATGCGGTTCAGGGGTGGACTTTCCCCCCTGCCGCCACTAGATGGGGAAGTTTTATGTGATTGCAATGCTCGGGTGAAGCCCGGCGACGTAGATCATGCCATGACATGTCGACACGATGCCGACTGCTGGACGTTGCGCCACAACATTGCCATTACGGCTTGGCGCCGTCGAGTACGAGCGGCAGGGGTGTCCACATCAATTGAGCCTGTGATGCGCAGCCTGGACAGACGCTACAGGGACGACAGTAGGGGGGGCATCCTAGCAAATGGTCCGGGCGTAGATGTGTTTGTGCTAGATGTCAGCTTCATTCACCCATCTGGGGTGGCTGTGGTGGGAAAAGCATCGGGGACAAAGGGGTACGCGGCCGAATTTCGCGAAAAGTCCAAACTCAACAAGTACAAAGAGAGTGTGCAGGGATCGTGCAAGGTGGTGCCGGTTGTGCATGAGACATATGGCAGACTAGGGTCGCAAGCCATGCAGTATCTCAACAAGCTGGCGGTCTCGTTGGTTGGGCCATTCAACAAGCGCGCCAAGGCTCGCTGGATTGAGAATTCCTTGCGGGAGCTCAGTGCGGCGACAGTGAAAGGAAACGGGTTTGTGATCAGAAAGACCATGTCCAGGGTAGCACAGCTCACGGGTGCGCAGTTCGTGCCAGGTGATCGCCTGGCCGGCTCGCATCTGCTGGCTAGCATGTGAGTCTAGAATCTAGTTGTACATTCGCTTGGTGCACTGGCTCGGAGCCCCTCGATGTAAGTGTATATATATACAAGACTCGCCTCCCCCTTCGGGGGAGGTGTGCTGACCGTCGTGCAATGGCACGGGCATGGCCATGCGGCCGCGGTCCATTCTCGAGGGAACGTAGCGTCAGCACGCAATGCATGATGTGCATGAAACGTTGGGCAACACAAATCCTGCCGAGGTGTCCCGCGCGCGGGCCGGATATCATAAGCTCAGGTGGCGCTGACGTGTACATCGTTGAACACCGACAGTGCGCGCGCAACGCCCTTGACACAGACCCGATTCGGAACAACAGGTGAAACACATAAGATATAGTGCATCTTAAGCTGTAATGCCGAGCTGACAATTAAGGGTCGCGCGCGCACGCCCGTGTCGGACGTCTCAGCGGAGATGAGGTTACGGAGCATGCCCGCTGCGCAGCAACCAGCTGGTTTCTGCAGAAACAAAAAAGAAAAAAAAAAGGATAAGAAGGACTTGGAACAGAATGTACTGGTCTCGAAGGTTCGAGAGGATATGCGACAGATACATAGATACATACATAGATACACGCGATGCCGCCGGAGGCCGACCGGGGCCCAGAGGAGCTCGACGACATCTTCATCGCCACTGGCCTTCCCGGTATGAGTAGAAAAGTGACCAGGGCAGTAGCGCAGACACGGCACGACGCGCTGCTGCAACAGCTGGGCAGCACCCCAGGTGGTGCAAAAGACCTTGCGCGCATGCGCAGCTGCGCCTGTCGTGTTGCCTCACTGTTCCTGGATTCCCTCCCAACCAACCGCATGCTGACTCTGAATGATGGGGATTTTGTGCATGGGATGCGGTTCAGGGGTGGACTTTCCCCCCTGCCACCATTAGATGGGGAAGTTATATGTGATTGCAATGCTCGGGTGAAGCCCGGCGACGTAGATCATGCCATGACATGTCGACACAATGCCGACTGCTGGACGTTGCGCCACAACATTGCCATTACGGCTTGGCGCCGTCGAGTAAGAGCGGTAGGGGTGTCCACATCAATTGAGCCTGTGATGCGCAGCCTGGACAGACGCTACAGGGACGACAGTAGGGGGGACATCCTTGCGAATGGCCCAGGCGTAGATGTGTATGTGCTAGATGTCAGCTTCATCCACCCATCTGGGGTGGCTGTGGTGGGG
Organism: Ulva compressa; assembly: GCA_024500015.1. Taxonomy (NCBI): domain Eukaryota; kingdom Viridiplantae; phylum Chlorophyta; class Ulvophyceae; order Ulvales; family Ulvaceae; genus Ulva; species Ulva compressa. The sequence continues at coordinate 293,029 of JALKAD010000153.1, read as the reverse complement.
AAAGCATCGGGGGAAAAGGGGTACGCGGCCGAAGTTCGCGAAAAATTCAAACTCAACAAGTACAAAGAGAGTGTGCAGGGATCGTACAAGGTGGTGCCGGTTGTACATGAGACATATGGCAGACTAGGGTCGCATGCCATGCAGTACCTCAACACGCTGGCAGTGTCGTTGGTTGGGCCACTCGACAAGCGAGCGAAGGCTCGCTGGATTGAGAATTCCTTGCGGGAGTTCAGTGCGGCGACAGTGAAAGGCAACGGGTTTGTGATCAGAAAGACCATGTCCAGGGTAGCACGGCTCACGGGTGCGCAGTTCGTGCCAGGTGATCGCCTGGCCGGCTCGCATCTGCTGAGTAGCATGTGAGTCTAGAACCTAGCTGTACATTCGCTTGGTGCACTGGATCGGAGCCCCTCGATGTAAGAGTAGATACACGCGCGCTATTACTATTACTAAGATAGATATATATCTATATATATTATATATATATATATATCAGGCATCACGCCAGACCCAATCGGGCATCGGCCACAGAACCCCTACGAATAGGGGCGGACAGGAAGGAGGACTCAGTTTCAGAGAGCTCAAATGAGTCGATAGGAAACGGGGGGTAGGCCGGAACAGGGTCACACATCAACCAAGCCCGCACACGTGACCACGGGGGCACTCGCATGCTACGCGTGTCAGGGGAGCCATCGTGCCAGCCACCCACGATCCACGAGACACAGTGAGCCACGCCGAGCACATACATAGCAGTCAATGCAGTGCACAAGTGTTGGGTTCGTCGGAGACGGGCACCTACGAGCGCTGAGAAGGGGCCAAGGAGGAATGGCACTGCCGTCACCGCTGCGACATGCTCTGGCAGGAGGTCCTCCGGCAACGCCGCGAGAACAATGTCGCGCATAGCAGGGTCACCAGACACTGCGTACAGCAGGTCATCACGAAGGTACTGAAGTCCATGTACGCCCGCACAAGACAGTACCGCACCGCATGAGAACAGCAAATGCTCAATGTGGCGCCACCGGTGTTCAACCGGATCATCCACGTCCAACAATACAGGCATATCATAAACCACGGCTCGACCCAGCTCACACACTGCGCCATTGTTGCGTGTGCCATAGGAGTCGGAGTAATCCAATGGCAGGTGTGACGAGCGTAGCGCAATGAGCACCCATGTCACTGATGAGAGAGCGGACACATACGGCGCATACATGCAGCTAGGGCGCTGCAAGTACAGGCCAACGGCCATCGGTGTACGGCGCTGGGAGGGCTCTCACGGCCGCTTGCGCAGACGGCAACGTTGGCCGGCTGCGGGCGGGGGGGAGCCTCCCACCCCGTGGCTCCGTACAGTGTGCGCCCAAACGCCCAGCCGCACAGTGGCATTACGGACTACTGGAGCAGCGTCAGAAGGGGGATTGCCACTCCCCCCAGGCGCCTGCTGCAGTTCAGCGCACACCACATCCAGCGCCATCTGTGCCCGGGACAACCACCCATCCTTAGGGTGCACCTGCGACCGGATCGCGGCACCCATATAGTCCGGAGACCGGCTCGCCGGCAACGGTACCACAAAGCAATCGGACAGGGGATCATGTTACCGCAGGAGCGCCGAACAAGCATCTGCTTTCCGGACGCGGCAGAGATGTCTATCATGTGCGACTGAGCAGCAGTCCCGCGAGAGCCTCACATCAAGGTCCGTGAGCACGACAGAAGCAGCGCAATTTGCACCATGCAGCTGAGCCAGGACCACAGTATAACCCCGCTGCCAGCCGCACGGCACGGTGGAGAACGTCATCCATGGGGGCGTGCGCGGCAAATACAGGCCACAACTCCGTACCATAGAGCATGCACGGCACAATGCGGGTGCGGATGACTGCACTTTTGATCACGGCAGACAGCTGTGCGCTGCGCAGCACGGGCAGCCATTTCCCCAGTGCTGACCATCCCTTGCGGGTGGCGGTGGCGTGCTGCAAGTCCCAGTTGTGCTGCGCTTGGAGCTGCAAGCCTAGGGCGTAGCGTTGGCCCGCTGCAGTTGGCACGTACCCCAGTAGAACGCTACTTCGGAATAACGAGCACACACAGCACGGGGGCCAAACACCACCACCGTCTTGGGAGCACGAAGATCCCACTCCCACCGGTCACTGTGCATATGTACCCTATCAATGACCTGTTGCAGTCCGGTCGCCGTGCCAGAGGCCTCTGCAAGGTCGTCCGCATATGCTTGCCCAGCATACGGACGGCGCCAGCTCGCGTCACCCACCGTAAGCGCCCCCGGCCATGGCGCAGCATGCATGTCGTCCAGCACAGAGTCAACGAATATTGCGTACAGCAGTAGCGACAACGGGCAACCTTGTGCCACACCTCGCTTAACCTGGAAGCGTGTCGATAGGCAGCCATGTACCCGCACCCGGCTGGATGCGGCCGAGTACATTCTGTCAATCACTGTGAACAATTTGTCCGTCACTCCCTTCTGGAGAAGGCGGTACAACAGCAGGTCATGGGGAACAGAGTCATACGCTTTGGCTGCGTCAAAGAAGCAGACGAAAATAGCGTCGCCAGCAGCCGTCCGGCGGCGCACCAGCGAGAGCAAGTTGTCCAGCGCATTCAGGGTGCCCCAACCCGGGCGAAAGGCATACGTATTGTTGATCATGCAACGAGACAGAGTTCATGATGCGGCGTGCAAGCAGTGCTTCAAATAACTTGTCCAATACGGGTAGCAGCGTCAGGGGCCTATAGTTACCACATACACTTGAATCTCCTTTTCTGTGGAGGTGTACAACCACCCTCTGCCGCCAGTTCGTTGGGCACTTCCCAGAGTCTATAGCACCGCATTGAACAGCCGCACACAGCCCCACCCAAGAAGTCGCATGCCAGCCCCAACATCCCCCGTGCGAGCCCAGGGGGATTGTGAGCATCAGCCCCTGGGCGGCGGCCCGGCAGATGTGCCAGACCGAGGATGCCACGCTTCCCCCGCCGTCCGTACTTCCCCGTCCATCAGTGCAGCTGGCGACACACATCTAGAGTTTGTGGCTTACAAGCCGCATATTATTCCCTGTCACATCTCGATCTCTCAAAATGAAAAACCTTAGAGGGAAAGCGTTGCTCGAACTACCGAAGCCAGCGTGAGTTTTCTCACTGGCCCCACATGCATGCGTCGTGGATGAAACAGCCAGGCGCCTGCAGCGTCGCGAACTCCCAAGCTGTCCAGGCCTGGGTAGGTACCCTGATGGACGGCTGCCCGACACATCCGTACTGATCCATCACTGAAGAATGTGCAACTATGATTGCTTGATTGCGTGTGATCGGGCAACCATGCTCCGTGCATGCGGGCAATGTGCACGTTGTTTATGTCTAGACCCTGTCACATTCTGCGGTCAGGGAATTCACTGCGAAGACTACAAGACAGTGACGGGCATTCAGAAGCAATCTGCAATCTGCATGCTCCGTGCAATGTCAATGCTTAGCCCGTGCGAATAGTTACCCGCCCTGGGATGCTGTAGAGCGGGTGAGACTCGTGCAATGGCACATTGAGGAAGATCACCTGCGCGTATCATGCTTCGAAAGCTTCATAAGCTAGCGTACCTTTTGCCATTAGCGCACCTGCTGTTTTGCTGGATCGCACCATCAGCCTGCGCGAAAGCTCTGGCACCTGAGTTTGCGGTGGCGAACCACCGCTGCGCAGATGAGCATGGACCTGGTAGTGAGGCGCATGAAGCGGCTATCAATAGACTAGATGGCAAGCGGATCGTGTTCATTGGCGATGTGTCAGTCAGGTTTGAGCCAAACACCATGGTGCACCAGCAGAAGGCATATGACGAATCTGCATGCCCGGCTCAATAGGAGATCACATGCAAATCAGCCTCTGCTCCAGGTATCAGTATCTGGAGCTAGCATACTACTTGTCGCATGGCCGATGCCCTGATCCAGATGATGCAAACTATATCCTGGACCAGGACAGATTTGATAACTTCAATGAGTTTTACCGAGTCTCTTCACAGGTTCTCAATATACGCCGTGTTGACATCCGTTCAAGAGAGGTGTGCATATGTACACGCTTAGCACTTGAACCAGGCCAGGTGGAAGAACAGCGGTCATATGTGTATGAAGATCGCAAGGTGTGCCCCTGTTTTTCCATGGGGCAGGTTTCGCTGGCGTCTACCCGAATTCACTAAGAAAATAGTGCATGTGAGAACGCTGGTGTACATGTGCTCTCCGCATGATGCAGGGCCGCAAAATTGAGATGCTGTTTGAGCAGTATTTCCAGGAAGAGTATGGACGCCTGGAGACAATACTGTACGCCGCGAAAGGCATGTGGCCCACTGACATCTTGGTCAGCTATGGCTACTGGCAGCGGAAGACAGATCTAACATGTGGAGATGGCGATGGCGATGCGAAGCACTGCACGGGCTTTCAGTTTGTGTGCGGGGAGCTTACACGCAAAGAGAAATATAAGATCTGGTGGCTCACGGTGCCACCCTCGAGCTGGCAGGGAATGGTTGTTGATGTCATTCCCTGGCAACATCACCTGCATGTTGGCCGGCGCTGCTACCTGCCTGAGCAGCAGGTGCTAGACCGTGGGAGCCTGCTGCGATCCATGGAGACTGAGAAGGACAAGCTGCTGGGGTTGTGGGATGGCGAGAACACACACAAGCTGAGAGTAGATGCCTACCATGCCTTCAACCGGCAATTCCTTGATCGCATTACACCCGTTGGGCGGAACGTGACTGAGCCTCAATGGTTTGATTGGCTGAAGCCAGATGATTTGTAGCAGAGTTCATGATTGATCGGCCTTGCTCGTGTCAATGTCAGAGAACATGCTGAGTTCACGAGCTCGCTGATGATCAGACGATGTCTGGGATGCTTATGCTTGGTGCATCCGTGCTTGTCAGATTGGTGTAAACCAGAACTGCGGCACTGATTGCAATGCGTGCAAGGCAGGCAAGAACATTCTGCATGTGAAGGAGTGCTGGCCGTGCTCGTAACATCGCAAAACGGGGCCACACATACGACACACTGGTAACAAATCATGCATGTCTAATACAGCTCCTCTACCGTCTCATCAAACGCTGACTTCTGAGGCATGCTTGCTAGCTTCCGCAGGTATGGCTCTGTGAGCATGGCCTTGACAGCAGCTCCCATGTTGGGTGCACTGGCCAGCTCACGGGCGTGCGAGATGCCATGCTCGACTTGCAGCAGCCGTGCCAGGCAGCGCTCAGCACTGGCATGAAAAGTGCCGGAGGCCGCTGCGGTCACAGCGCACAGAGCCGGCAGGATCTGGGCTGCTATCCGGTCGAGCAGCTGAGGCACGTCTGCATGCTCCACAGCTGCAATCTGCCGCACGTTATGAAGCACTTCCTGCACACAACTGTGTTTTTGCACGAACACGTTCATTCAAGGAACGGTCCAATGCAGCCTGCCTGATGCCAAGCACGGCAAGTGAAAGTCGCACGGATGTATCTCAGATTGTGTGACATGCGGAGCGCTGCGTGCGCAGACAGGCAGCACACAGCATGTCCTTCTTGCAGAAGAGCCGCATGTGCATCAAGGCAAGACGGCAGCATAGCCGGCAGTGCATATAGAGTAGTGCTGCACTGGGCGTCTGCTATGTGCTTCCATCAACCAGGACATGCTCACCTTGACCACCTCTTTGTCTTGGTCTGGGCTGAGTGCAGTTTGTGCAACCTCTGTCAGGCCAAACACCTCATCTACCCTTCCCTCGAGCACAGCCCAGCCCAGGATCCGCCCAAAACCACGCACTGCAGCGATCTTGACGGAGAAGTCCTTGTAGCGAACGGCTCGGACTGATGCAGTTACAGCAGCAGACACGGCCCCCAGCTCCGCCAGGCGGTGGCTGTGGTGGCGGGCAAGGACTGGCAGCACAATCGCGCAGATGGCAGCATGCCCGGCGCTGGCAGGCAGCGGGTCCCGCAATGCTGTGTCATTCAGAATCTGCTGGGAAGGCTCATCCGGAGCGATCCCGCAGAATTCTCCCATACACGAGGCCAGCGGTACCTGCAGCTACGGCTGGCACTTCAGTGGTGCCTCGAATCTTCCGCAGCAATCCACAAGAGAAGTTCCAGGAGCAGGCATGGCAGCAGCACGTCTGCAGATGACCAGGCTCTGGTTGGACTGGACAGCATGGACAGACCTGAACACAATCATCAACAGCAATGGACGCAGGATAGTCTGCATTGATGTGCGATGTGTCCATGTCCGTCATAGATTGCATGATCAGAACAACAACAAGACTGTGTCTAGGCGACAACGGCGGCCTTCACAGGAGCGCACATGCAGCTCTTCGTTGTCTGTGGCCATATCCACGAGGCCGTTGAACGTTTCACACAGGGTGGGCAGGGACGCGGCGGTGAGCTTGGCGCCTGCATTAGCCAACACGCCCCGCAGCGCTGTGAGGTACGCCCGGGCCCTGCCCGTGTCCCCGTCTGACGATTTACTCGCCAGGTCCAGTGCGAGCTGGTCAACACGAGCTGTCATCTGCGATGCAAGGTCTCCCAGGTTCGCAGCCGCCTGCAACATGCCATCACATGAGCCACGCAGACACGTCCTGTGGTGCTGTACAAAACACCAGATTGAGGCCACCGATCCTACTATTTGACAGGGGTCCCTGCCACCGCCGCCTCGGTGCCACTACACCACTCCACTCCCAAACAATGCAAACTTGGGTCCAGCCATTACACACGAAAGCTGCCACGTAATGCTTGGAACACCGCCAAGAAGGCCGTAGTGGTGGCACACCTGCAGCCGGATCTCAGTGACGGGGTCAGGCAGGCACTTGAGGAAGGTGGTCTGCAGCTGCGGCACGAAGGGCTTGAGGCCGGCCCCGCTCTTGCCGATGACAGCACCGAGTGCGCGCAGGATGGCGGCCTTGACCGCCGGCGAGAATCTGTCACCGACGATTCGGATGAGCGGCCCCGTGACCTTGACGACGAACGGCTTGAGCGCCGGCTGCGGCGTCAGTGCAACGGCCGTGCCGATCGCGTCCGCGGCAGCCTCCCGCACCTCCGGCGAGCCGTGAAGCAGGCCCTGCAGGTACGTCTCCACAAACGGCTCCAGACCCTTGGGCAGCGCCAGTCTGCAGGTCATTAGCAGCCTTCAGGACCCACACCACATGGGCCAAGAGCGTATGCCCGTGCGACGAGCGTATGACAGCAGATTGTGCCTCCACACACAGCAGCTGAGCTCGAGAAGGGCAGGCTTTGGAGTGTTGATCTGCCATGCAAGACAGCTTGAACTGCAGCAGCCGTGGCGCATCTGCAAGCAGGGTTGGAGACTCACCCGGGCACTTCTATGGGGTCGCCCGGCTCAGCCTCCCGTCGCGCTGCGTCTGACGCACTGGACAACGCCTTCTGCACCGACCCCACATACGATGGCATCTCTGCCTTGTCGATGGTAGCCAAGACAGCTTTGCTTGCCTTCCACACAGCTTCCAAGTCGCTTGGCTCTGGCTCATCGTTGCTCTCTGCCGGAGCCGCAGTAGATGGCACGTCCTTCTCCCCCAGAAGCTCAATTGTGGACGTCAGCAGAATCGGCTTGTGAGGCTCAAAGATCTCTGGCGTCGGCGACTTGGCAACCCACGTCGCGATTGTGTCCGCTGCAGCAGCTCGCGATGCCCGTGCGTCCAGCTGCTTCAGCAGCAGCCGCACAACCTCTGCAGCGGCTGCGCCGTCCTGCGCGGCGACGGCGGCAGCAGCCGCGGTGCGACGCGCCGCGGCGCGTAGCCCGCCGTTGCGCCGCTGCGGCGCTGGCAGCGAGAGCACGCGCGGCAGCACAAAGGCAGCGTGGGATGCTGCTGCATGTCCGCCGGCCTCCGCAAGCAGCGGCGCGGCGCCCTCGACGCCCGCCTGTTTCAGCGGCAGCGCAAGCAGCTTCGGCAGGATGCGGTCCAGCAGCGCAGGCCGCACGGATATAATCACCCGGAGCCCCTGCACGCTCTGCTCGGCACGGCTGCCGCCCTCATGCAGCCCCTCCAGCAGCCCGGGCAGCATGCCCTCCACGGCCGAGCCGGCGCCACCACGGAAGAGCACGGCAAACGAGTCGCCGGCTGCTGCGCGGACGGAGTCGTCCGGATCGCACAGCGCGGCTTGCACAGCAGGCAGCAGGGCAGGCAGATGCATAGCGAGCTCTTCTCGGGGCAGCGCGTCCAGGACTTCCTTCAGCGCGAGGCAGACGCCCGCACGGATGGAGGCGTCTGGTGAGCCCATGGTCGTGACCAGCGTCGGGACGACCACTCCGAGCACCTGCACCAGGCATGAGCGTGATCGATCAGCATGGGCTGCCTAGCTCAGCGCAGCAGGAAGCGTAGGTGGCTTTGAAATCATATTCTGCCAAGAGTGGCCTAAACAAGGATGGGGCAAGAATGGCTGGCACACGGTGTCACCCCACCGGTTCCAAACACAGCCGTCCGCGGTGGAATACATCCACACGCTCCCACGGGATGCACCATTTGTTGTACGAGCTCACTGTCACCGCTTTGTCCTTATGACCTGTTGGTTGTCCTGCGGCACCAACAGTGCACACGATTGTACTGCGATCGCATGCGAGTGTAGCACTATGCGCCCCACGCATGCAGGCCCAGGTCAGGGCAAAGCATGTCATAGCTATAGCTTGTACGTGCTGTAATGGCCTGGATTCGGCATGAGGGATGCAGGCCAAGAGTGGGTCGGTCGAGGGTGCACCTGGTGGGACATCTTGCGGACAAGCTCACCAAGGCAGCGCGACGCCGTGACCCTCGCCTCTTCGCCGGTGCCGCCGATTGCGGTGACGCAGATGTCCATGAGCCGCGGCAGGATCTGGCGCAGCGTGCGCGGCGTGTTGACCACGACACTCTTCCACACATGTACCGCAGCGTGCCGCACCGGCGGCGACCCGTCGTTCCTGCATTGCTGCCGGCGTCAGATTGCCGGTTGCGGTGAGTTCTGGACGTTCTGGACCCATGCGCCTCTCGGGGTACTACTCTTACAGAGTGAAGAGTGAATTGAACTGTTTGCCGTAGCTGACTGGGCCATTAATTGATTAGGCCATTGATCAGGCGTGGACGTCACCCGGTGAGCGCACTGCACGAGGCAGGCTGCGCCACCGATTGATATTGTGACAGATGGCAGAGTGGACTCAAGCAGAGACGATTGCGCAGCCAGCAGGATGGGGAGCGCACTGCGCTGACAGGCTGCACACTCTGGCAGAGCACCAAGGCAAGCAACATAGACACGGGGTGTTCACAGGTGACGCCGCACCGGACGAGGTAGAGCTGTGCAAGGACACCATTGCGGGTGTCCATGCCAAGCGTCTCCACAAGCGCCACAGCATAGCTCTCCGTCGCGGCGCCCTCCTCGTCAGAGCCACCGTCCAGCTTGACTTTGCCGCTTGTGCCCGCGATCTTGTACAGCAGCTCACCGAGCAGCTTCACAGCACACTCCCGGATGCGCCAGTTCTCATTCAGTAGGGACACCTGCACCTCTCACGAGCTACTTTCACGCTTGCACTGCTGCCTCACAAGTGCAGGTGACCGTCAGCTCTGACGTGACCGCAGCATACACATCGGCTGTGCTACTCAGGCCAGACGGTCGGGGCTAAAACTGGCATCACGTGCTTCGCTGGCTGGATTCTGACAGCGGCATGCTTCCGCACCAAGGTGGCATAACCGGGTGGACGATCTGATCACCAACGAAACCTGGAGCAGAGGGGGAAGGGGCCGGACCTCAAGTACAGGCAGCAGAAGGGGCGTGCTGGTGGTGGCATAGAAGTCCACGATCTTGCGGGCAGCTGCCATGGAGGTGCCGCGGACCTCCTCTGACTCGTCGGCCAGGCCGTTAACGACACACGGCAGCGCCACCTCCAGGTGGGGCTCGAAACTCCTTCGGCACGTTGCCGGCAGGTGCACCTGCACACGTCCAGCCAGGAGTCAGGGCACCATGCAGCATGCACTCAGCGTGAGTGTGACTGCCACGAGCAGCTACCAAGCTGTACCAGTTTCCAAAGACAGAGCAACAGCGGAACACAGCTGCGAATGGATGCATGGTGCATGAACCAGCTGTGGCAACACAGCGATCCCTGCCCCACATATGCCTGGGCCGCGGAGCACTCTGCAGCTTCTTCTGAAATGTCTGCCTCGCACGGTCGCCTCTGTACGCTGGTCAAGGGCCAATGCACACCCTGCCCCTTGCACCCTGGAGTCGGCATGGGCACAACGTGGTTGAAAGCGCAGGAGGATGCGGAGTGCATAGTGTGTCACGGAGCGCACGAGCAGGGTGAGGTTGCCGTCACGGACGGCGGGGGCGCGGTCGGAGCACCCGGCGACGATGCCCGGGATGATGGCCGCCAGGTGCGCGTCCCCGAGGACGGCGATGACCTCCGCGAGGCCGAGCGCCGCGCCGGAGCGCTCCACCGACGACGACTCGGACGACAGCGTCTCTAGTAGCCACGGCAGCGTCTGCTCCACGTGCTCCTGCAGCATGCTTCGAGGCTCATGCAGGCAGGCGCCATGCTGTTGCATTGCACCATCAAGCATCTTGGGCAAAGTACAGGCACGTGTACCCTTGAAAGCATAGATCTGCTCGTGGAGCACAGCCAGGTGCGGCTTGTGGTCGGTGTGGCGCTGTTAGCTCACAGATGTGTCTACGCACGACGTGCAGGTTTGAGCGTGCGTGTGAGACCGCTTGTCCAGCGCTGCTGCCGTCGCAGATGTGGGCTGCAGCGGCACTGCTTGGGAGTAGGAACTGTGGGCAGGGCGGTACCTGACCTAGCCCCCGGACGAGAGACCCGAGGGCGCGCGCAGCCGTCGCGCGGACGTCTGGCAGCGCGTCAATGAGGGTTGCCCTGAGGTCGGGCATGAGGCCCGGCACGTACGGCGCAAGGTCCGCGGGGTTGCCAACGAGGGACGCCAGGTTGCCCAGAATCCGCGCAGCGGATTTCTTGGAGTCGCCAGAACGCTCTTTGAGGCCGCGGCTGATGACGGGCAGGATGAGTGCCAGCGAGGACACGTCTACAGTGTGCACAAACACGGTGTCGCGGAGCGCG
>JALKAD010000153.1:256568-272976 GCA_024500015.1 Ulva compressa | reverse complement strand
CGTTTGCGCGTTTGACATGCTGCACGACGTAACACCGTGTGCTGACGCTTCTCGTGCGCGTCAGGCCCAACTGGTGCAAATCGCTCGTAAGCCCTCGCCGAGACAAGTCGCCCGCTTGCTCCACTCACACGCGTATGCAGGTGGTGTTGATACCTGATCTTTTCTTCATAGCGTTTCTGGCTTTCAATGCTCGGCGATCTTATGACATCCTCACGCGGAATCCCTCCACCATCATGTGGACATACTACTGCCTGGTCTGGGCGCTATCGTTGTGCACATTTGTGCACACCTGTTTACAGATGGCTGGGACAGCACGGGACGGCAGTGAGCATGTACACTTGTGGAACGTCTTGTGGCTCATCAATCGATTTGTCATGGTGATGTTAGAGGTGCGTACTCTAATAGCACAGTCTGTTTGTAGCACTGAGTGGCATTTAAAAAACTTCTGTACATTCATGTCGGCTCTACAGGTACTGTCCATCAATGGCCAACGAACGATCGCATGTACAGGTCTCCGTCATCACATTCCTTCTTCACGGTTACATAGGCAACTCAGCTGTGGCGCTCAGACGCACAGCAATACTTTCTTGTGCAATTGCCGTCTTCGATGCGATGCTGAAAAGCATCTTTATCTGGGGCTTGCATGTACCATTGCATGCGTTTGGTGGGCAGCAGGTTGGCGATGTTGAAGCAGATATGACATGGAGCAAATGGGGCTTCTGGATGGCCCACTCACTGGTGCTCGCAGTTGCATATCTTGGGATGCTCCTCCTGCCACTGACTCGATGGCGAGATCTTTTGCCATCCAAAGACACTTTCCACTACTACGTCCGTGTTCTGTTTGCGGTCAACCTGGTGCGTGTCCTACTCAGAAAATGAGTGAAAAATGTTACATGAGTATGCTCCACGAGTTGGCAGAGCAAGTAGGCAGGGTGGCATGGCAATGCAGTTACACATGAAACCATGACCTTCCTACTCGAAACACCACCACCATCCGTGTGCTGATCAACAGCCGCAGATGTTGTAACTCCAAAACTGCACGTGCTGCTTGCCAGCACACAGTGCCATCGCAATGGGCCTGTGCCCAGTGTATCTGCACGCGATGGTAAATGGTGTCCTTCTCTGTTGCAGATTGGAGCATTCGGGGCTTTATTGATTGGCCTGCAAGTTGGAGTGGGCTACTGTTTGTATGGCGTCGCCAATGTGGGATACCTGGGAATGTATGCACCACTGCTGTATGTCACATTCCTGGCGTCCTTTTTCCAATCCGATGACGTGGACCTCGAAAATTACTATTATTCCGAGATGAGTGAAGCTGGTTTCTTAGATTTCAGTGCCATTGACGACCCGTTCATTGGCATCGCGCCATAGATAGCAGTATAGCATCACACATGCTCATATGTGATGGTGAAGTTGCAGTAGTAGCAGGTAGTGTCGGATGTTCCTTCTCATGTACACCTTTCCATGGACGAAGGTGCCTGGAATAGGGACCAACCAGCGGCAGATGATCAGCCGGGCTGCTTCCTGATTCCAAACAAGGCGTGGCCACATGTGGTAGGCTCCGTGATTGTTCTTCTTTTGGCCACGAAGTCAGGTCTTAGCGTGTGCGTATAATATTTTGTGCGCGCGCAGGCCAGGTTGCAGTCAGACCGTGTGAATTGAGACCGAACGACCACTCAAGCGCCGCTACGATCAGATCACAGTATTGTACCAGTTCAGGCCATTTGACGTGGCCAATAAGGTGTACCTGAGCCCATGCGCCCATTTTGCCCAGGTGCGGCATGTGCGACTCGCCTTGCAATTTCGAATCATGAGCTGATTCATCCGAGCTCCTCCATCTGCTTGGAATCATGAGCTTCCTGAATCAGTTTGCAATGGTCTGACCTGAGCACACACGCTGGGACGATCAAGAAACGAGTTCCATACACTTCTCGGTCTTAATGCACTGGTTGAGCATGATACAGTCGTCACACACTACAAGACCAAGCACACCTGCATCACCAAGACAAGACACATCCATACAAAAGCTCGAGTGCTTACTCAGAGATCAGGTGTACCGCTTCAACAACATTGGAGTAATACTTGATGCAAGAGCCAATGTGGCCGTGAGGATGAATGGGTGCACAGGTGAACTGGCAATGGCTCTTACATGTTTTCACATGCTTGAAATCTCGGCGGCATCATTGTTACGCCATAGAGCGTGTACGTTATAACAGTCCAGACACAGTTCGGATGTTCATCATGCTTTAAGCAATACATGAGCACATCGGCGCCGGGGCTTTGTTGAATCATTTGAGATGGGCTGCGCGAGCCCAAAAACCAACTCAATTTGTGAACCGCAGTGAAATGTCTACAATAGTTCATTCCCTAGAATGTATAGTGAGGCCGATGCTAGCCACACGACCCACAAATGAACATGGAACGTACAGTGCCTAGGGCGCTCACTCAATGGCCTGAGTGCACAAAATGCATGAAGCATCGCCGGGTATCATATTCGCTGTCAAAGCTTTGCACACCGGTGCTGCCGCATAAAATCATACATGCCGGCATCTATGGATGCATCAAGTGTGGTTTGCCAACAAGTATCGAGCTGCAGCCGACCCGGCCCGTCTGCCAAACACAACACAGTCCAACAAGCGGGAGCCTGCTAGCCTGTTACGGCCATGCAGGCCGCCAGTGACTTCTCCAGCAGCAAACAGGCCCGGCATCACATTGCCATCTTTGCCTACCACCTCGCCGTTCGCGGTGAACTTCACCCCGCCCATGCAATAGTGGACTGCAGGCGTGACCTGGGATATGTATGCGCCTTGGCCTTCACCTATGGCCGCGGGCGCAGGAAATACAACCTTGCCAAACTCGTCACACGTCTGCTCTGCAGATTTGGCATGGTGCACATCGTATGCTGACAAAGTGACCCGCAGGGTTTCCGGCTGCACGTTCATGTGCTCTGCTGCCTCGTGAACGTATTCAACTTTTGTCATCAGGCCTTTGCTACAGTAGAAGCCAATAGCCGGCAGTCCGAAAGCTTCAGCGCTAGTCTGCAGTCTCACAACCCTGGATCAGCATGCAGCTGAGCTGAGACTGCCGCATATGCATGTTGGGCGGGAGGTCTGCACCCATCAAGCACAGCGCAGTGATGCAGATCTCACAGGAAGGATCTCACGTGAGACTCACATCATGCGAGCATGACATGCTGCTCCCTGGGTTCAGCCTTGTGAATATGGCATACAGGCCTCGGCCCTGTGTGACTCAAAGCGCACCTGGGGCACGATCATCCACACTGGCTGGGGTGCAGAGTTCATGGCTGCTGTCACAACAGCTCGGGTTGCAAGCTCGTTCACAAAGCGTTTGCCTTGGGCGTCCACAAGAATGGCGCCATGCCCGCGCAGCGCCTCAGGTGCAAGGATCTTGGAGTGGGCGTCTGGCTGCTGGGGGTCAACAAATGTAGTGGGATGCACCTGCATGTGCACTGGTGGCGTGGTGGGGTATTGCAAGCCAGCGTGAGGTCGAGGTGAAAGGATGGAGATCACAGAGGTGGCATGCTGTCGTATTGCTACAAGTTCGGCAGCACAGCACCGTGCGTTGCCGTGCTGAAGCGGTATAGCGTGCCTGAACCTGATCTACTTGGGTGAGTTGGGCGCCGGCTGCTTGTGCGATTTCCAGAACACTTCCCGCAATGTGGCTCTGTTTGTTCGTGGTGGGGAGTCCTGCGAGCCCTGGCACTGCTTTGGCAACAGCTTCAGCTGAGCCTGCAAAGCCACCTGCTGCAAGAACGATACTTCTGCAACGTATGACACGGTCTTGGCAACCCGTATCTGACTCGGAGCTGCTGCATGTGGCAATCCACTGCTGCTCATCCTGCTCCAGGCCGATAAGCCTGCAATTTGTCAACGCTTGCACCGCATCATGCGATCCAACATACTCCATCAGCGGCTGCACAACGCCCTTTGCCTGTCAAGGATGACGGACAAGTACTGATCAAGCTTTCTAGCCTACGCACGGTTGGTGCTTTGCCGCCACCACGATGGCAGACGTGGGAGAGGACGCGTGTAGTACCTTCATCATCGCATATCCTACATTTGGGCCGGTAGGGTTGCGGTGTGTCCTAGCATGCGAATGCCCTCCAAGCTGCGAGATCTTGCTGAGGTCTACACCCATGTGTTGGATAAAGTGCAGTGCCTCGGCGGAGTCCTCCACAAGCGTTTCGACTAGGCGCGCGTCGCTTAGGTCACCTCCACTGGAGAGCAAGTCGTCCATGAAGTCTTGCCCTGTGTCATTCGCTTGAGCAGTCAAGCTGTTCATTCCGGAGCTGGCCTTGCAGCTGTTTCCTCCTAGCGATGTGTCAGCCTCAATAAGCGTAACCGGGATGTTATCCTTCAGCATTGCGATTGTTGCGGAGAGGCCCGCAAGCCCGCTTCCGATTACCATCACATCGATGATAGAGTCATATTGTACATGATTGTTCTTAGAAGCTTTCATGCTCGACGCTCGGCTCGAGAAGAGTCGGGCGCAGAAATTGTTTCGAATTTTCAGCGGCGGAGACGATCTGCGTGAAAGCATTTACGACGCCTTGCGCAGTGTTGGGATCGGTAACAGTTGCCCAGAATGCATCACGAAATAGGTAGAAGATCGTTAGTGAGCATCTTACATGCCTTCCGTGCGCGTGCGGCAAAACCGCTCCCGTGTCGTACACAATGCACATAGTATCACATATCCACATTGCACATGCTTTGAATTTGTCTGTTGCAACGATGGCGAAATTCCCCAAACCTCCGATTCAGCCGTCACTCTTACATAGACGTCAGGAATCAGGCAATGCCTTTGCGTGAGCAGTTATACCTAGAACAGTTCTAGGTTATGGTCGCTTATGCTCTGGGTTCGGTGTCCTCCCTCTCATCTGCGACTGAACAGTGGGCTGCTGTGGCTCTGGAATGATGGCCGACATTCGGCTCGGTTTACCACCACGCGTGGGCGACAACTCACAATTTCACGAACCCAGAAGCTTTTGTACATGTAGCACAGTATTATGCAAAGCCAGTGCTCAACATACGACGGCAGGACAACACATACAACTTGATGATGATATGATACAAGTGATCAGTACAAACTACACATTCAGGGTGCATGGCGCATGGCGCTGCTGGATGTGAAGGTGATGCACCCGCTTGCTAGGTCGCATGTGCGCGGAGCGTCACGTGCGGCTGGCGCGACCGCTGAGAAGGGCGAACGGCAAAAACGCGACAAGTATGGCGCCATCGCAGGTGCCGCCCAGTTCATCCCGCTCGTGCATGAGACGTATGGCAGGGTTGGACGGGACGCGTACCGCTTCCTCCAGACAATCGCGGAGGTAGCGGCGGGACACGGCGCGGTGTCTAAGCGCACTTTACTGCTGAATGTCATGCGTGACCTGTCCACAACATTGTGCCGCGCGCTGGCGCGACAAGCCCGCGCGGCCGCGCCCTCCGCGCCAGACTGGTCGGGCGCGCGCTGCTGGCGGGCCTTCCTGTCCCCACGAACGGCCTACCGGCGCTGACTGGCCATCGCGCATAGCATTGCGTCGTGGCCTCCTTAGTTCTAGGCCGTAGTAGACCTACATCGGAAGACTGGGTGCAGCCACTTGCAATGCGTGCACTCACGACGGAAACTGCAGGTGGACGCCGCCAGTTTCTGCGAGCGCGGGCAGAGCCCACTCGCCCACCAGCCGCACCACGCTGTATGCAACTTCAAACACATGCACAGCCACTGGCGCCACGTGCAGACGCCCAACACGCGGTTGCCATGGTCGCCGTGCACGAGACGACACCATGAAATATATCAAGCCAGATAGAGGCAGAGCCCACTCGCCCACACGGTCGCTGCAGCAGCGTCCCTGGGTGGCCAGTCACCTGAGAACACCGTAACACCCTAGCCGCGTGCTCTCATAGTCTGATACAGCATGCAGTGGGTCGTTGCATAAGCATGGAAGCCCATGCACATCATTGTCGACGACCGCAGCGGATGATGAAAGCGTATTTAGTATGCCAACCCGCGACTGGTGGATCCCAGATATTGCCAAAGACAGAGCCATACCCACGAGCACACTGCCACGCTAGAATCGCAATGCCAGGAGAAGTTGAGGACTGCCTGCACCTCATACGGACCAGCCACACCTCTTGGGCTGGGCACACATGCTTGACTCAAACAAATCAGGATCACCATACAGCTGCGTGCATGTAGAGCCCTGCTGTCGGGAGGCACTGCTGTGAGTGTCGTTAATCAAAGAGAGGAACCTCTCATATGGCATAGAGATGCGCTTGTCAACATCATCATGGACGCGCAATCGTCGCCACTCCCACTCCCCCACGCTTCTGCAGTCACAGTGGATTGTTTGTGTTGCCCAATTGGCTGTGTGACTGAATGATGCTCCTGGATCAGTGTAAGCCAACCAAAGTTTGCCTTGAATTAATCTGCCAGCTGGTGCTTTTTTGAGCTGTGAAGCAGTGCACCGAGGCATCATAATCCTATAGGGTACACTCGCTTGAGCTCCGGTGGTGCCGGATAGCATCCCACAGCGGTAAGTTTGTATGCAAGGACACTTCAGTTTGTCCCTAGGGACAAGGCGTCAAAAGGCTGTAAGAAGTTGTGCCTCAGTCCGCAGTGACCAGCAGCGTGGAACGACAGTAATGTGAAGTCTGGGTGTCCCAAGAGTCCACAGGCATATTGAAACAAGCTCAGTGCTAACAGCCGCATCCATTCTGCTTGCAACACCAGGATGAGCACCATGCAAGTTTGGCTTGAGTAGTTGAGATTCCAGCTCTGGGCATCTGCCTGTCATGTGCTTAACTAATAGTGCCTGGATGGCTTTCCCATGAGAAACACCGGCAAGCCCAAGTGATGCTCCAAACAAACCAATGTACTATTGACACATCCACAACAATGGTACGAATTTCCATCAGTAGCCCTGCTGGCTGCAAACTGACTCACGGAGCAAAACCCTCCACGCATGTCCACATCATGTTTCCACGACATCCACTGCAGAACATCCATCCGGGAAATCGATATTTGTTTTGCGGTAAAATGTATCCCGAATCAGAGGCTTGTTTGCAAACTGTGGCTTGCCGAAGCACGATGCATCCGGGGGTGCATGGGCGAGAAGCGATGTGGTCCTCATGTTGCCCTTGCGGTCCTTTGTGTGCCACGTTGGGTTTCTTGTGTCACGATGGACCTTGGAGGAGCCATCCCGCGTGAGAGCTTCACTATCAAAGACCAGGTCAAACAAGTATGGCTTGTCCTGCCCTTCCCTTGCTTCTAGCGTTTCCAAATTTGCTGGCTCTTCCGGTGCATCTGGATTTTGAGCCTTCAGGATGGCAAGCGCCTTCTTGGCATACTTGTCCTCCATTTTCAGCTGCTCGCGATACTGCTCAGTACGCCAGTCCAGAGAGTACTCATCTCTGCAAACCACGGGGCCATATGATGAAGAATGCCTTACCAAGCATCACTGTAACACATCACTGTAATACATCGCTTTTCTGCAGCCAACAACAGGCTTTGGTGCATGGTCATTACACATGCGACCTACCTTCGGTGGTAGTCAGATGTCATGAACCCTTTCCCAGGCTTTGTCTGTTGCGTTGCATACATGAGGCGATCGTTGAACTTGCAGCCATTGAAAACCCATTTGTGCTCCTTTTCGAAATACGTGTCGACCGTCTTGCCATCTAGAATAAATCATATATCATCAGTGTGCGGATGCCTGAGAAATTCAGCCTGATCTGTTGCTACATGCAGGGGGCACATGGCACAAACGACTGGGATATCCGCACCTTTTGGCCATGCCACACCGAGCTGCTTCCCTCCAAACCTGGGATGATCTGGTGCCTTTTTGGTGTAATCCTCAGGCTTCCTGCAACAGCCAAAACGAGATCAACAGTTGGGTGTGTCCGCAAGCCTTTGCAAGCATCATTATCCGCTCTCAGATCTGAAGCTGCAATCTCATGCAAGACATTGGGAGGGCGCATACGCTTTCGTCCCGATGGTAACATAACTTGCGGGTGCAAACACTCCTTTGCATCCAGCAAGAATCGCACGCTCATCGCTGCGATTATTGTTCATGACTTTCGCAGAACGTCAGTATAGTCAAGTGTTAACGATGCTTTGTTGACAACGGCGTAAATGGTAATGCAAAGCTCTGCGGGTGTCCGATGACCTGTCTATCGGGTCCACACGGATGCTACCAGCACAGCCTTTGCAGCCGTTGACTCATGCAATGATCATACTGATAAGTCCCACCAGCCTGGCAGGATGACTTGACTGTACGCGCAACGTAGGCTCTGCCTGGTCTCAGCTCGCCTCTGCAAAGAATACAGCTGGTAGACCATGGTAGTCTCGCATGCAGAAGCTGTGGCTACATGTGGCTTGAGTGACTCGTTGCCCCGCGCGGCGCAGGAGACATACGGCATGGTCAGGCCAGAAACGGTTTCGCGTTATTACGGTCCAGGCTACGCACATGATTGCGATGTGGATTTGCGGAATACAATTGAGTGTTGCTTGGGTGTGGATGCGTCACATTACTAGTGATGCTGAATGCGGATGCCAGGTGTTAACGTTGACTCGCGCGTCAAGTGTTCAGTACTAGTGCTTGACAAAATGCATCCGTCCAAGCTGTCTCTTGCGGAAAATCCATGACGTATTTGAGTGTCTGCCAACCAGCGTGTGGGTAAAAGCATTCAATGTCGTCGCGGTGTCTTTTTCGGTTGCCACGCAAACGCTCGGATGCGTGGTTGCTGAAGGTGACAGATCACAGAACGCCTCTCTAGTATCTTCGATCGCTGGCATCACGGTTACAAATTACAGACCCCTATGATGTGCGCGGGGCGATTTCTGCTGCCACGGTATGGCTCCGGCTACCTGCATGAGCAATTCAAGCTCGAGGTCTGGATTGCCGTGTACCGCCCCCCCTCCCCCTGTTCTGTTGTTGCCCTGGCCGAGCCCATCTGCAATTTATATGTTACCTTCTGATGTGAGCACGCTCGCGTCCAGCTCGGTACATTTCTGCATGGTGAGGTGCTCGTGACCCTTTGCTCCCGCCAAGCACAACCACCTCCACCACCGCCACGCGTGTCCTGAGTCGGACGCAGTGCTTGCCTGCAGTGCCTCCGAAAATGGACGCTAGCCTCAATTGCCCAATGCTTCTGCTGTTCCATCGCCTGCTTCCCGCTTTCCAGGCCCATGTCTTGCTTGTCACCTCCTGTTAGATGTTTAGAGAACCTCTGCTTAGTCTAGTGCTAACTGAGCATGGCTAATGCATGGCGTAGCACTCCATGCAGGTCTTTGTTGACACAGTCGTGATTTGCAAGAAGTACTGCATGTAGATTAGCTGTTGTTGGTGACCACAGTTGAGTGCCTCACTGACATCCTGCATTCATGATATGTGTGGGTCTGATCGCAATGCAGTAAGAGTTTGTGCTGCAGCTTCGGGACGAGCAACAAAATTTGAAAACAACTGGGTCAACACAGTGGTTGGGGACCCTGATTGTGCCAATGGCGGCAACCTCCTCCGTTTGCTCGTTTGCCACCGTGCATGTAGTCTTCCGCCGTGACGGCTTAAGCCGGCTTTGCATCATGAAAGCCGGTTTTGCATCATGAAGGTACCCCACCCGGTTGACCATGTGATCAGTGGTGGCTGAGGCTATAAATTATAGCCACTTGTCTCTGCATGATGAGCACAGGTCCACTACTTTCCTCCGCGCTGAAATATTGACAGGTCCCTACCAGACAATGAAGCTGCGTGGTGGCTATAGGTCTAGGTGGGTTTCTGGAGGAGTGACATCTTCAGGAGCGGTGACATCTATATATGCGCAGAGGGTCACACTGCGAAAGGTCTTGCATTTTCGGCTGTGTCCATTTCTGAGGTTACCCTGGTACTCAATCCCCACTGGGTTTGGCTTTCCAAACTTTAGATATTGTTTGCAAGGATGTCTCACGGTAAATGTTGTTCAACCCCTCTGCACATAACTTGATTAGATGGTACCCGATGTGGAAGAAGTAATGCACATTTCCTTGTCAGTCCACATGGAGTGATCGGACTAACCCAATTTCTTCCCAAGATAACCGACCCCACAGGCGCATGCCAATCACAATGTATGTGGTCGCCACCCCGACACGGGCATCCTTGCACGGACACCCCTGCAAACATCTCGGCCTTCAAGGTGCGATTTGATCAGCGGAAACGACGAACACACAGACAATGCCGAATGCAGCTAAATTTTCGAGAGGAACTGCGCATGCGCCTAGAACCTGAGTGGCTGTGTTACACGGAGATGAACGCAAGAGCCCGGCAGCGAGGGCAACACCAGGAAAGCAGACGACCAAAACCCTCGCAAGCAGACAGCAACAAGCAGCAACGGTCTCAGGCGAAAAGCCACAACGAACCGACACAACCACACCCACGCATCCACACACACGCGCACTCCCCCGCACCCCACCAGCGCGGCAACCACGCCAAAGCCGCACACAGCGACCAGCCACACTTCGTACTACCGCCCACCCCAGCAAACCCGGCCACCACCGACCTTCCAACACCAGCTCAACTACCACAGCCAGCCCTCACGCGAGCACTCCACCACGGGCCTCCTGCCCATGAGAGCCCAGGGACGCACGCCCCCCGCAGGACAGGGCGTACCAGCCCCCCCCCCCGGCTGCCCGGCTCAGGCCTTAGGGCGGGGCGCGAAGGGTGCTTGTGGCGCCGCATCGCTCACCCCTCGGCAGCCCGCGGCCACCTGCGGGAAGGCAGGGGCGGCCAGCACGGAAAGACGTGGGGCCGGCCTGTGCCGCAGCAACCGCGGCCCCCGGTCCATCACGGCGGCCAGCGGCCGTCTACAGTACGTCCGACGGGACAGCGTGGCCAGGCACCACCGCCCGGCCTGCCAGCCGCATGCACAGCGGAGCCGCAGCGAGGACCTGGCGCGTCACGTGTGGCTGTGTACACGTGCACACCAGCGTAATGGAGATGCTGTTGGGGACCACAGTATCAAGCACAGAGGCAATATCGGCGAGTCTGGGTCACCTTGCTGCCCCCCGCCCCTGCCTCCGAGAGTCTCTGGTTCCATCAATCAAGCAACAGCGCGAGAGCAGCAGTGCGAGAGCTCTGCCATGACTGAGGCGGACAAGCTTCGCAAGCCCTCTACACCAGCACATAAGGTCCTTGCACGGTGTCGGATATGGGCGCACATCATTCAGGTCGACAGCTGATGTGCTTCACGGCATGACCCACTTGCGTGCGGGTGGAAGCGATATCCTGCCCCCATTTTGGATCGGTTTTTCGGGGCAATGTCCTCCATGTAGCGATGGCCAGAAGTGGCCAGAAGTGGCCATTGGCCAATATTCGTATCAACATCGAAGATTCCGAAATGCTGCGTCACACGCAATGTACATTGTAACACAGCTGCGAACCAGGCCTAGCCAGTTAAGACCAGGCGGATTTCAAGCACGTACGATAGAACAAGCACATACCCACCTTGTGCGCACACAGTACGACGCCAAGCCTTTCCCCCAACAGTGCATGGGCTACGAAGGTAGGGCCCACCACCGCGCGCCGGGACGCGTACAGTTCGCTTCGGGCCCGGGGGGACTGTCGATGAAACACCGCAGGCTTGCGTTGGAGGCACAAGTGGACTGCTTTGGTACAACTCACGTTGTGTCTCACGTGCTTATGGAGTTGATCCGTTGATCATGTGCCGCGAGCACCATCACACGTGCTTCAGTTCAACGCTGGCACAATGAACTGCCGACAGCCTAGATCGGGCTGATCATATCGAGAGTACATCAGTAGCTCCATATGGTTAGCTTATAGGTACCTAGAGTTTGCGACTGTTCCGAGCATGATCGTACTGCCGCACGAACAGGCATGGAGACACCGGATATCCGCAAGGAGGTGACTGATATGCGCATGTTCGTGCAGACGCGCAGCCGATCAGACTCTCCTAGGTATTAGCATTTTTTACGCCTATGGATCTGGCTGCCAGCCACATTCTTGTGTGCGTCGCGACAGCCACTATATGCTATATCTACCAGTGCGTTTCAATCCTCAAGCTGCGGCAAGCTGTAGCGTGGAAACGATTAACCTGATAGCCTGCATATTCTCATGGCTACAGTGATGTCCTGACAGGGCGTGCATTCAAGGTGCCAGTCGATATCATCATGCTGCATGTGCAGCTTATGTCAGCAGCGTGTAAGGCCTGCCAAAGGTGCCTCAAGCACACGAAAGGTGCATGCATTGGAGGGCCAGCAGCTTCACACTAACGGAAGTGAGAGGCTGGAACACCTTGGAGAACGACGGTTGGAAGATGCTCACCCTGACACTGCGGCGAGGGGCGAGGCAGATGGACCTGACTGTGCAGAACAACATGCACAAGAACCAGTTCACCCGTTCGCGAGCTGGGCAGCCTCCAAACTCTTGGGCAAGGATCTGCGTGATGTGTGCTTACCCTCCACCATAGCAATGACCCGTCAGTGCTGGCACACCTGGCCTGTTCTGATCGCAAACACATGTTCAAGGGCCGATGCTAGGTACACCACTAGATGCCCTGTGCAGGACGCGCCTGGCCATGGCTGTCCAATACACGCTCAGCTGACACAAATCGCAGGGCATTACCTCAAGTCAGATATCGAAAAGATTCAGCTGGCAATACACCAGTTCGGCTTGACAGACGTGATCATTGACTTTCTGACAGACCACTACAGGATGTCTACCACTCTACATGGCCTTAGTCTACAAATGTCCAGAGCTTTCGCGCAGGATGCAATTGCAAGCAGCATGCCACAAGTGGTGGAGTCTGAGGCCATGAACGCTGGTGCGCCCGGCCAGTGCAATGTTCATGTCTGCAGCGAGGTGAGTGGATCATTGAAAAAAACCCCGACCCGTCGACCTTAGCATTACCAGATCACATTCTTACTGGTAAGAAGCAGGTTGTTGATGGTTTCAGGTGCCAGCACATTGTGTGTGTGAGTGCGAGTGGACTTGTTGTCTGCATAGGCCAGTGGTCCTGAGCCGTGGGGGAGGGCGTGGGTATGGCATGAGCATCCAAATCAGCATAAGCAAGGCATCGAACTGCATGCAAAATTTTTTTGAATTTTGAATGGTGTGTGCTCAGGTCGAAGACTCGCTCGCCAGTCTTCTTCAGTATCGTTCATGCACTCCATCGACTCAGCTTGTATGGGCTCCGCGTGCATTTTTCGACCTGGTGCATCTGTCATGCTGACGGAGTAGGTGGTGAGCAGCTATCATGTCACCACCGTGGCCATGTGTGGGATTTATGGAATGCAGGCGCCCTGAAGGCAGCCCCTGCCAAGATGACTTCGCTGGCGCAGGTGGCACAGATGCTGCTCACAACATCCAAGAGCCGCAATCTGGACGACAATCAAGCCACAGGCGGAGCAGGCGCCTGGTTGCAGAAAGCTCCGAGCAATGACAGAGAGAGCATGATCCTAGCTGGCCAGTTCACGCGAGCTGGATCCAAGTCCGGCACACTCAGCAAGTTTGCATCGCGGACTGTGGTCTTGTACTTGATGCAGGTGTGGAACTGTGGACTGCCCTTGCTTGCACCTTACCGCAAAGTGGGTGCACCCATTTTGCGTTGACTTGCATCACTCAGGCATGCTCTGCCAGCACATAGGATGCATAGTGTGCACTGTTTTGGCATTTGGCCACAATCTTCATGCGCACAGTTCTGTGTGGTCAGACATGTTGGCATTCGAACGTAAGGCACTAATATCATGGGTCATCAGGCACTATCACATCATGGGCACAATTCTGACGCCACCACACATTA
This sequence comes from Ulva compressa, assembly GCA_024500015.1. Taxonomy (NCBI): domain Eukaryota; kingdom Viridiplantae; phylum Chlorophyta; class Ulvophyceae; order Ulvales; family Ulvaceae; genus Ulva; species Ulva compressa. Next base: position 259,168 of record JALKAD010000153.1, on the reverse strand, counting down.
GCAGATTACTTCTAGCAACATACAGGCAGATTTCACCATGTTAGCCTATGCAGGAGCTTGAGGCACTCATGACGGTGTATCTGAGCCAGCACTGGGACTGCCTGGACGCCATACAAGAGGTCAATGCCGATGATCTCAAATCTAGCAATGGTTCCGCTCCACCGAGTGAGGTGCCCTCGTTTGTAAGCCTGCTGAGCGCAAGCTCACAGAGTATGCGAGGCTCCGGAGGTCTGCTTGACAAGCAAACGGCATCAATCGATGGTGTGGGTGCAGATGGTGCCACTCTTGGTGACGGACAGGGGCTGAAGCATGGTGTGAGTCACACGTCTGACTTGGAATTTCAGTCAACGAGCTTCTTTATCTACCGTGATGCACGCTGTGCTTACACTTCTCATGACAGCCATGCCAACTCCTGCAGTTGGATGGGTCAGCTGTTTTGGGTGAGTTGTATGTTCAGTCGGTGCGTTGGTGAGCTGTATTTTGAGTCACTGCGTTGTTTGTTGTAACCTCACAAATCGATGGCCTCCATAAAAACATGTTTAACTGGCTGTGTCTCAGGTGCTGTTCTTTCTCGTGCAGTCAGCGAAGTGGACCAGTCCAGACAGGCCTTGGGAGGGGCAAACAGGGGGAGTCAAGGCAGTCTTGCAAGCAACACCAGTGGCCGCAGCAGCTGGGCAACTGTGCCCATGTCATCAGCATCCCGTGCACGCCGGAATTGGCAACGTGCAATGCAGGTGCGAATGGTGACAGGACGCAGTCATGAGCTTGCAGTGCTGTAGATGCATGTGACATCACTCCAGACAGTGTTGCAGGCATTTGTAAAGCATTCAGTCTGCAGCAGCCTTTCCGCAAAGAGAGAGTTCCGGACGATGGCTCAATTGCTGCAAGAGCTAGCAAAACCGCGACGACAGAATCCCAATCGACAGCCTGTATTCCTTTTTTTAGGTGGGGGCATGGCAGCAGGTGGGGCCTGCTCAGTGGGTGAATACGTACACATGCGCCTGGTCTACATCTGACACTGTGGTGCAGCCACTGGCTCACTTCTGCAGCATCTTTCTTGTGTCAGCAGTGTATGGCTTGATCGCATGCAGGGAAGAGCAGTGTACGGAATGAGACAGCAAATGCAGAGTTCTGGTCGCACGTCGGGTCAGATGCTGTCGTGATTGAGGCAGATGCAATCAAAGACAAGGACATCGTGCTGGAGGAACTCCGCAACACCGGCCTTTTTGAACATGATGCATCCTTGAGCCAGTTTGTGCACGAGTACAGCACCAGGCGGGCACAAGGAGCATTGGTTGCTGCTGTAAATGAGCAGAGAGATGTCATATTTGACGGTGCGCGTACAGAGCAGCAATGCTCCGGCAAGCCCGTGTCACCAGTACCCACCGTTCCTCAATGTGTCCATGGCACACAGCGTTCGCGTGGCATCCTGTGCAAGGGCAAGCAGCAAGCCCGCTTTGACAATCGTGTGAGCCCGCGCCAGGCCAACGTGACACAGTCTTTGGCGCTCATGAATGTGCAGTCGCCATGCCTGCCTGTATGTAGGCACCTGCAGCTGGAAGCCGTTTGTGGAACAAACTGTCGAGATGCTCAGAGATCACCATCAAGATTACGTTCTGGGACCAGGATACAAAATACATGATGATGGCAGCACGACTGAACAGTACTGGTGCCTGGCCCCTGCTGCTCAAGCAGTTCCTGCAGCGGCCGATGGGGAGGAAGGCACTACCAGCAAGCCGCGCCGGAAGCTGCCCTACAAGGTGGAGCTGGTAGGTGTCACATGCAGCCCCACACTTGCAGTCGCACGCGGCTTCTGGCGCCGACTCCGAACGGGTAGAGGCGTCCCGGTGGCGGCACAGCTGCGCTCACACAAGGCCTTCGCTGGTAAGGGTTGAATACTTCATGTCCGATGTGCAGCCCAGACCTGTGCTGTGTCCCAATTTTGGCGCATGTCACATTCCTGTCAATTGTATCGCTTACGTGACTCTGTCCGTGTGTCGGCTTTGCCTGTACACACTGCTAGCTGCTCCTCTGGCGATACTGTGCAGAGTATTCCCCGGATGCAGGACGTTGACCGCCGTCCTGCACATCGTGTCAACAGCTGCACAAACCCGTTCGTTTGTCTGCAGAGCACTGGCCAGATTATTGTCGCATCATGGACTCTGCAACGCTGTATCACACAGGTGCAGGCCCACTTAGCCCCTGCCTTCGATACCAGGAGTGTGCTACATTTGAGCTGTCCATGGATTTGCATTGATAGAACGTCTCATGCAGATGTGCTCCCATGCAGGATCTGATCTGACTACACTCACCAAGGACAAAACACAGAGGCCAAAGGTGATTGCACATGTGTCTGGCGCAACACGCGGGGCACTGCTGGTTGAGCCTCGTGCGTATGAAGAGTTCCAGCAGCAGGTGCATATTAATATTGATGCTTGCAGTGACGAAGAGCTGTATCCCCCTGGATTCAGGTGCAGCCACAACGTCCTGAGGCTGCCATGTAGCAAGGATGGGCGAATTAGTATTCTGCGAGCGGCATTTGCTTACGCCAAAGATCGCCGGAGGCAGAGCGTTTCGGTTGGTAAGGCTGCTCTTCGACG
>JALKAD010000153.1:208537-218966 GCA_024500015.1 Ulva compressa | reverse complement strand
GCAGTGGTAGTAGAACAGGAACGCGCGGCACCACACTCCGTCGGAGTCGTGGCTGTACAACATGAGTCTTCAGCGTCACTTTTGACAGAGAAAAAGCAGTGACTTACGGCAAGTACCGATATCATCGATTTAACATTCCATGTCAGCCTTCGCGCGCGTTTCACTTTGCAATGGACAGGCGCTTATGCCTGCATGGATGACAAAGAAACCGCAACGCTTGAGCTGCAGTGAATGAATGCAACATTCTCTGAGCTCAGCTGACAATGGAGCCTGCTGACCAATCAGACAATGAAAGAATATCATTTTGTGAGTACATCACATTGCTGCAGCACCAATTCCATTGAGCACCAAGCTATGCATGTGTGTCATTCGTACTTGTGGACTATGTGTGCCTCATGCATCTACACCGCACCGTCTGTCAAGAAACAGGCGTCCACACCAGCAAGTGCCAGTGCCGTTTAGATGCGAGCATCCGTCTGGCTGCTTGTAGGTATGGTAAAGAACTAGAAGGGGTCCGAGGTTACAGGGTTCAGAGAAACCCAGCTCATTGGCTTCTGCTCAGGTGCATGCAATGCCAAGTGTACCATGAGGTCGAGTGCACCCCGGCCTCATGCCAGTAGTATGCCCGTGCCATATTGTTCTCCCACTTATGGGACTCATTGCGCATCTCGGGCTTTAGCAAGCTTCGGGGTAAGCGCGTGGGGATCACGGCATCAGGCGAAACGCTGATGCGAGACACAAAGACAGGGGCCCGACTTGGACTGTTCCAGGCGACCCTGGGCGTCAATTTACTGATCCGCGAGTGCTTTCATGGAGCTGTACATTGAGTACCATCTATGCTTCAAGCTTCACAAACACACAACAACAGTCTGTTTACTGTTCCGATGAAGACAGCACTAGGATCCGCATGTGTGCACTCTAGGTATTGCATGTGGCACCTATAGGGAAGTGAACTCTTACGGAATGCAACAGCATCAGCATTACGGGCGATGCGGACATTGTGCTGCCTCACGCTGTGACATGTCCTGTTTCAGTGTCGACGACAGTGAGTTGCAGAGCTGTACAAGGATCATCGTGGACCAGCTTGCATGTTCGTAATTCGGTCTACCATTGTCGCAAATGCTATAATCACCTACCAACCAGCGACCACTTCATCGTCCATGTAATGGTACCCAGCGAGGTTGAACCACCGCGTGCTTAGAAACAGATAGCCCATTTTACACGGTGGACCTGCCCAGCACATTCTCCGGGCCTGAAATATTGCGTCAATCACATACGCTGCACCTGCGGGTGATGCTGCATTGAAAGTGGCGGCTGCAGCTGTTCCTGCCTCAGCCTCATGACTGCCATGAACTTTGTATGGCGTTTGCCTGCAACATCAAGCTGTTTTCGAAGTGCTTTCCTTCGATCTGCAGCTGGCCTTCGCGCCAGCATTGCATCCTCTGTGTCCAACACAAAATTGAACTTGTACGAGAACCGCCTGTTGGTGGCGCCCTTTCTTGCGGTCTGTGTTGGTTCTTTCTGCATGCACACCACGTGATGTGCAAATGGCACCCACACCGAGCTGCCAACAAGAGCGCTTGATGCAAACTGTCACATGAATGTACCTGAATGCAGGACCCCTGACATCCCTGCAAACATCACATCACACCGTCATGCTATTTAAGGCATCGCACCGAGTTCCCCCCATCGTCTTGTTTGAGTTTGCACTCCAGACCGTTTCGTATGTAGCATTGCTTTAGACGCGCTACACGCTGCATTGGAGCAGCTCCTTGTCGCATGCTCTCGTGCAGGTTTCTTCGGAGGAACAGCTTTGGGCCCCACCCTGAACAGAAAAGTGGGATGCAACATCATTTAATGCATATTTATTGGGGATCTTCCATACTTGAAGCTTTCAGTGATGATGAAAAAATCCTTGTAGAAGACAGCCAAGCAAGACCCATGACAGCGTCAAGGCACGGCTTGAAGCATGAGTGACGTAGCAGCAGGCAGCAGCCTGGCACCAAAAACATGTGACACCAAACACAAGCTCCGGCAAAACAAATATGAGGGACATACTGGCTTTCTGCCGTGCTGCAATGTCGCCTTCAGACACTTGCATGAACTTCTCAACAAAGTCACGAGCATCTGGATCACAGGGAAGGGGCGGCGGGTCGCTTCGTTCAAAGTCGATCCATGTGGCGGCGACCGACCCGTCCTCTCGGGAGACCACCCGAATCGCATGGTCTTCACCATGAGTCATAGCTGCATTGGCTAATCTGGTGGCCCAGTGCACCTTGGTGTGCCGCCGCTTCTCGTAGTGGTGCAGGTTGATGAGCTTCACTGAGGAATCATCCTGCAGACTGGTGACATGAGGAAGGTGCGCTGGCTGGTAGCATCCCAGCGTGCTCCAGATTGTCTTCAGACGCGTGTGAAGCTGTGCCAGACATATCAGGCATTGTGAATAGTAGAGTCCAGGTACAAAGCAGCAACAGGATGACGAGAGGATCCATGTAACCACCGTGACCCAATTGCTTGTGCAACAGCCGACAGCTACTTGGGACTGCATATCAGGGGACACACCGCAATCAGGCTGGACAGGTGCCTTGCAAACTTATTGACCAGCTTCTGGATGGTGAACAGAACATATGAATTTGCACCAAGCATGGAGCGACATGTGTCTTCAAAGGCGGTGACATCCGTCTTGTGCACGATGTGGCCATAAAGCAATTGAAAGAACTTGCGGCGCATAGCCTCGTACGATGCCCCAGCGGAATTTGGAATTTGTGCACCATCTAATGGGCCTGCAGCTGTCGCGGGCGGCGTTGCGTCCTGTGTCCCAGTGGACTTGTCTCCATCGCTGCTCATCTGCACCTATCATTGCAACCGTGTCATTGACGTTCGACATCAGACATTCACAACGTGTGACAGCCAACAGTGACAGCAAGTTTGGAACGACGCACCATGTCCTTGCCATTTCGACCATGCTTTTCCAGAATGCAATTCCGCGCAATGCGGAGGCGGTCATAACAGTGGTGATACAGCCGCCAGAAGCCATACATAGCCTCATTGCAGTAAAGCTCCAGGACTTCTTCCGGGTCAGGGTCGCCAGGAAGGCTCAGTGGACCCAGCTCAGCTTGTGGTTGTGCACAGACGGGGCACGGTTCAATAGCTGACGAGCCTTTTCCTCCCTACATTACTGATATGCTCAGCTGCATGAGTCTCAGGAGGTAGCCTCAGTAATATATGGCAAGCAAGATACCGGCTATGAGAAACGGTCACATGTTCAAGAGCAAAAATAAGTCGCAACATGCTTCCGCTGCAATGCTTTGGTGAGCAGAGCATCACCTCGAACTCAAGGGGCAGCACAGATGTTGACGTCACCAGGCCATTCACAGGAGGCGCCCGAGGGGCGTCATCCTCATCCTCGTCCTCGTCCACAGTGCTCCGCTCCTTACCGGAGGCCTTACCCCCATCAGCTTCCTCACCGTCATCGATGTCGCTTTCCTCCATTTTGGAGATCTCTGAAGCTTCAGGCGCACCATCAGTCCTGTCGACCATCTCTTCGTCATCTGTTGCACGCGCCTGTGCAATCCCGTTTCCAGTCGTATCCGGGGCTGCGTCCACAGCAGACCTCTCGTCGCGCCTCACTGCGGCGTTCCGGTCAGCAGACGCCAACGAGTCCATGACCGTGGCTTCCTGCTCATTCAGTGCGAATGTACCGGACTCACCAGCAGCAGCTGCACTTCCTTCACCTGCAAACAGGGAATCCAATTGATGACATTCTGACTGTGCAAGGCTGCAGCCAATCAGGCAACGCATACAATGGCATACTCACCAGCTGCTTCAGAAGATGCACCGGATGCCTCTCCCGTACCGGTACCAGCAACTGCACCACCTGATCCTTCTGCGGAGTGAGCAGGGGTTGCAGCTGGAGTGCCACCTGTTGTCACTGCAGACCGGTCCGCATCTACAGTGGCCCCAGGTGATGGAGGCCCAAACTCTGGAGTCATACTGGCCACATCTGTCACACAGAAAAACGGCAGCACAATTGACTTCCAGAACTGCTCCACCTGAGGCTTGACTTCGGACCCAACAAACCCAATCTGGACCAACGCCCACACATCCCCATGCACTTCCCTGCAACACACGCGTGGTCATGCTTGTGCAACCCTGATGTCTCATTACAGGGCACCAAACAACACAAGGAGCAACTCTGGGTGCCTGTTAAAGCATCAAACAGATCTTACTTGTCAGGCATTTCCAAGATTACGTCTGGTCGAAGCTGCACAGCTGAGGGCGCAGATGTGTGCACAGAAAGAGATTTCTCAGGCGCCTGCTGTGTGGCCTCCGCCGCGTCCTTGATCTCTTGCACAATGTGCCTTAATCCCAGAACTTTCTTGTCGATGACCTTGAAGTAGAAGCTGCGGTGGTCGAGCGACCGCGTGTAGTTTTGTTTGAACTGCCGCAGCCAGTAAACCTCCATGTCTGCCAGAGTCTACAAATAAACATACACACTGTCAGTCAGTGCAAGGCTTAAGGCGAATAACAGTCCAGACCATGAAGTGTCACACTGATAAACAACGTAGCCCACAGAGCAGTGCATTGATAACATGCACACATGCAGCCACTCAGACTCAAGCTGCACCTTTGCCCATTCTGCACCCTTTGCTTGCAGTCGGTCGCGGACAACAGGCAAAGCTGCCTGCGGGTTGTTGAGAAGCGAGTTCAACATCGCCTCAGCGCCATCACCATAGACTTGAAAGATGTGCTTCTTGTGTATTGTAGTGAACACATCATCGCCAAACCGAATTGTCATGGAATCGTCTGCGGAGAATTGAGCTATCTTCTCCATCAGCTGTCCGATTTTCTGTACAGTCACCTTTCCTTGAGACTGTCATTATAGGAAACAGCACGCGCAACAGCGAAAAAGACGCTTCTACAATTGCAACGGAGAGAGTGCATGTCTCAGTGATGCGCTGAGCGACCGACTGTATGTGCCTGGAAAGGAGCAGAGGTCCGGCAACAGGCACACATCTGGTCACAGCAGGGAGTAGGCCCTCACCCGCAGCACGGATGCATTACGTTCGATAAGGAGCTCCAGATCATATCTGTCGTCTTCAATGCGAAACAAGATGTCCTCATATTGGTTGCGCCGCATCGCTTGAAAAGAGTAGTCTTCAGAGCCTTGGGTGACTGACACCCACTTGTCATTGAGCAACACCTCCCTGACAGATTCTGGCAGATTTGCCCTGCACAGATGTGGACTACCAACTCACACTTTGAGAAACACTGCAGGCGCAGTGTCTCGAGGAAGCTGGAAAACCTGGATGGTCGACCTACGGGCATACAAATCAACAACCTGGCCATTGCATATCTGCATGACTGGGTGCCATGCTATACACTGGAGAGGGGTTGGGGCCACTACACGATTGGCTGGAACAATCATCTCAGTCATGCGTTTCTCAATCAATGTGATCAGATATATGCTTGTCTATAGGATTTGTCTTCCCTGACACTGAACCAGCCAAACGTGGGCAACAGTAGTAAAATAACATGTCAGCACACAGGATGCAGCCAACAACTACGGGGATTTTAAAACCTATTCTAGCGAAGTAAGCCGCTGCCGATCTCAGCTACAGCAGTATCGATCCTTAAAATCAGATATATGCTTGTCTTCTGTAACAATCATCCTCAATCGGCAGCAGCTCAAATGACATATACTGGCAATAGGACCAAACTATTCAGCAATTACAGGATCCTGGAAGAAGACCGCACCTGGCTGAGAACGTGAGTTTTGGGTAGTCTTCCGGAACTTGGACGTATGACACAGACAGCTTTTCACACCGGGCCGTGTCGATGACTTCGCTGATAGGCAGTCTCAAGTACTTATCCTTTGCAGCATAGTGGGAGCTGGTCTTGTTTGTGACTGCCTTTGTGATGGCATCAATCGCCTCCTCGTCAAAGTTAAGATCTTCAACTCTGCGCACGCGCAAGAATACTATAGAATGTGCAAGGATCTGAACTATGTCAAATCAGGCACGGATGTGAGATTGGAACACAGCATGGAGGGTATGTTTTGCATGGCATCTGGATAATACGTGAGACATTGTGTTTTTATGTGTAGGTGGTCAGCATGCATGACCATCACGATGAATCGCCTAAGCAATGCGATTCTATTACTTGTGGCTTGAACATGATGCACAGCGTATTTTGTTGACATATAGAGGCACAGCTGCGCCCAATGAGCCCCCTGTAGTGTTCTAAAACATATCCAGTCGAAGAACAGCGTACCGCGACATGAAGTCATCGAAGAGCTGCACCAGATCATTTGACGCAGTACCTATGACACATGTCACCAACCGCTTCAAATCCTGCTCGGTAATGATGCCATCCACAAAGAGCATGAGAACCTTGAGGAAATCATTCCAAGTGGAATTTGCGACACGCCGTCGGATCTTCTCAAACATTGCAGACACATCCTTCTGGAAGTCGTACTGCAACAATTTATCATCCACGTCACAAGGTGCATGGATATTGCTAGGTGCCGTTCAGCATTGGTCACAGATATTTGCGCACCGGGCCTGTTTGTTCTCCCCGCCCACGACGACGGGAGGACTGCTCGTTATCACGGGTGACTGTTGCGAGGCGCTGCCTCTCCATGGCAGCGCGATGAGGTGCTTGACTGTCAGGTAAAAAGTACGTAAACTCCTCCAGCAGGTCCTCATGATCCCGGAAGATAAAAGCCACCTGCATAACCTTAGAAAGGTGCACCAGGATGATCCACAAAAGAACAAATGCTGAATGGAATTTCACAGTGATATTCGTCATCGTCGTTGTCGCACTGATCAGATGCGAATTTCTGTTCATATTTTGGTCAAGACCATGGCCTACACACCATGCCCACCAACACAAACAGTCACCAACTCAAGACAGACTGCGCACCTGATCATACACCTCCTTGATGCCTTTTTGTGCCTTGCGATACTGATTGAGTATCTCCAGGAAGTTTTTGTACACGCCCTCTCGGAAGCGAAACCGGTCTTTGATCTTGTTCACATAATTGATAGCCTGATCAAACTCAACAGGCTGTCTCTGTGTTAATGCCTCTTGCTGCTCTTCCCGCACTAGGTCCTCCATACGAATTTCGAATCCCTGAACACCTGCCATGGTCAAGAAGCGCGTGGTGGAGCAATGAGCAGTGTTCAGAACAACGTGCCAGCACTGCGGACTGTAGCTGCACAGCTGTGTCACTGGAACGCGCAGCACAGTCTGTATTGCATGTTCCCCATAAGTCATGATCACATGATGCAAATGTTCCGTGTTGCATAAAACTCACAATGGATTGGAGGTGCACCTTTGGCAAAAATGTGTTGAATCCAATGATCAAGTTCTTGTTGCCCTTGAAAAGTTGCTTGACACGCTGTATGACACCATATGTGTCTATTGTCTGAGCTTTGAACTCCTTCATGATCTCCAAAAACGTTTCGTAAACTTCACGCTGTGAAGTGAACATCGCTTTGACCTCACGGAGGTACGTCAGCGCGTCCACAGTTGTCAGCCGCTGCGTTAATGACTCGGGCATGACTGCTGCCCGCGCTGCATACATGAATTGCACATCAGGCCTGTCCGACAAAACTGGGGTGGTTGTTGACGAGTGCATATTCAAGCTCCCATTCCTCAGCACTGAGCACTGAGTCCAAACTTTGGCTCATTTATACACCTGGACGCACGCCTCCCGCAGAACGGTACTAAGTCGACATGGGCCATGACGTGGTGGCAAGACAAAATCCAAACTGCATGCAGTTCACATAGCAGCAGTGAAAGAACAGCGCTCCCAGCAGACAGAACCACACACTGCATGCAGTCAACATAGCAGCAGTTACCGCACAGCCGCCCCGGTAGTCAGACCCAAACAACGCTACGAGAGACACGGTTTACAGATCTGGCTTGATCAGAGCTGGGGCACGCACTGGCCGGAATTGACGGGTTCGGGAATTGCTGCCTCTGCCGAGGAGGCCCACCCGCATGGTCAGGCTCTCCCCGCCTCTTCATCTGAAGGCGTCCCTCAAGGACACTCGTTTACGTTCTGCGATAGCCTGCACATTGTGTAGAAACAGTATCAGCACATGTGCAAGAAACACACGCCGGAGCAGAACATGTTGTCTCTATACCGTGCAGCTGGCTGTGCACGAGTGGATCTCGTCTCAGATTTAAACTATTACGGGGAAGTTTCCTGCAGCAGGGGCCACAGAACGGGCACTCAGCGTAGTCAAGCTGCCGCAGAGTTGACTGCACGATTTATCGGGACACAGCATTCACAGCAGTGGTTGACTTGGCGACGACACTGAACGTTGTGTGCACTAAGAACGGACTGAAATGCTGCAGACACGAGCGGTGTGTCGTGATTGCCACGGGCGAACGAGAATCGACAACAAATACATACCGCGCATGCACGCACGCAGTAAAATGCCATCTTGTGATGTTGGAACAAAAGGCACCTCCTGCCAAGAGGTGCATGCTGCCTTTGCAGATTTTAGAAATACGTCTCAGAGGTGTACTGACATTCGTCCGGGGAGTCAGTCGTGGCTGCTACACCGGATCCGACCACGCAAGTCCGTCCCACGTGAATTCTCACAGCTAGACGTGACAACAATGCAAAGGATCGATCCAATATCGTATCTGCACGAACATATACAAAGCCTATCAACGCGTTTGTGACCGCACCTTCGCAAAGGCGTTGGTTCCCACAACACCCGAGCACGGTGAATGCGCAGGCGATACGTTGCGTGCGCGCTCAAAATTCCACTGCCCAAGCGTCTCATTGATGGATCTGATTCATCGCTTGCTCAGATCAGAGCAGTAGTGCGGGATAGCATGAGCAGGGCTTGCGGGCTCCGATGAGCGGACAACGGACGAAGTCGCAATAGAGGTGACAGAACTTGTAAACTGTGCCAGAGTTTTGTTTGCATGCTATTCTATTGCGGTAGTCGCCCTACAGCAATGACTTGTGCAAGCGATTGTTGCAAGGCCGAAAACAGCGCAAAACGTTTTGGCAACGTCGTTCCGGCCGCACTTGTACTAGCGACATGTATGACACTGAATCCATCGACACTTTCATACATGCCATTTACAGACAAGAAGAGATGGTCGATGCCATCGGGTGTGGGTGGGTGGGAACGAAAGGCAAGGTTCGACTGCTGTTGGCAGTGTGCGTTCACAACCAAGAAAATCCGCAAGCTCAGCATGCCCAAATACATCATGGAATACATACCAGATGATTCAAGCGCTTGATCATGGCACATCTCGCAAAGGTCTTAGAATCGTCCAGGAGAATGATTGCTACACGGGCCGCTTCAAAAGCTAGGCAGCACGGGATTTCGTTGAAACGGCTATGAGACAAGAATTATTTCTGTGCTACTGTTTCAGACACAACAGTGGATGAGCCGAGCATGCCTGCTGTGAATTGCACATATGCTACGGGTTTTTGGGTGTGAGTTTTTTCCAATGCATGCGAATCATGCAATATAAACGAAACAATGCGGCAACGCACGGCCAACACCGCACATTTGCACCACTGCAGTGCACTGCATGGCCCTGTCCGGTCATCTGTGCAACTGAATTCGCCAGCCTGAACGCCACTGAGATCATGGTCCCGTTGACACAGGATTTCCGGTGCAGATGTTCCGTCGGAAGCCACAAATGACTGGGCTCAGTTTTGTGTCCCACGGAAGCAATATTCTCCAGGTTGACCGGTATCCAGTGTGATCACACGTGTATCATTGAGACCGTCGTGGGTGTGTTTGCAAATTGCGCCATGGATGTGGATATGTGTGACAAGCTACCAATAGACCTTGAGGTCCACGCCAACAATTATCGGGGGCAAATCAAACTTCAGCGCCTCCTGCACATAGCTCGAAGTACCACGAACAGTGGTCTGCGGACTGATGCACTGCGTTTAGCGTACACTGAAGTGAAGGCTCACTCCTACAATACACTCATGTTTGGGAAAGTATGTAGTCTCGCCAAAGAACTGGGCGTCACTGGCTGCGATCATGACGTGGAGTGGACGTCAAAAGTGCGCTTCCTTTTTCAAATAATGGCTTGTATAGAGTGGTGCTGGCCTCCTGGCTTCATACGCCCATATAGCGCAGGCGAACGCTGAGTCGGAAGCGTTGCGCAAGCGACTCGAGTCGGACATGGCAGCCGCAACAGCAAATAACATAAGGGAGAGCATTCGGCAAAGCTGCATGGATTTGGGGACCTTTTTCTTTGATCGGTCCGACTTTCCCGCTGCATCCAAGATGTTCATGCGCACACGAGACTTGTGCTCCAACAACAATCAAATGCTGGACTTCTGCATAGCAGTCATCAGGACGTACGTCATGACGCAGAACTGGCCTATGGTCTCTACGTTTGTTGGCAAAGCGGAGACCATGCTGAATGACCC
>JALKAD010000153.1:180965-202407 GCA_024500015.1 Ulva compressa | reverse complement strand
ACTAGTGTGGTTGCTGTGAAGTACCGCTGTGCGTGGCTGCATGTGTTACATCGACGCGACATCCCAGTGGAGATCAAAGCAGCTGCACAGCCGCGAGGATTGCAAGCACGCACGTGGCGGCAAGCACGTACAGCCGCACAGGCTGCTGCACCAAGGAATTTCACATCTTCCGCCCCACTCTCCGCTCTCCGCCCATGAGCCCTGCTTCCCATGAAAAAACTTGGGCAGCCCCTCTGGAGGGCTGCTGCGGGACGCCACAGAGTTGCCGACGCCTGGTTGGTGAAGGGGTGTGTGGGGAAGAAGCCTGGGCATTACATGCACGCACCCAGGCCTATCTCTACGGAAGATGCACCCACGTGGGCACAGCAGCATGCCGTGTCAGCCGTACTGCCCATGTATCAGGTTTGACTCCATCTTCGGTTGCTTGGTCTGTGCACAAGGGCCTAGCGTGTCAACAGACTCGCCTGAGGGTTACGCCTGACAGCGCCATGGTCCGCGGGTGTTGAGACCATGGTCCCTGGGAGTGTTATTCGGAGGCCCGTCGGAGTCTTACTCACAGATTGGTGTATCGAGCTCAGCAACGAGGGCGTGTAACGACTAGAGCAGGAAGGTAGCAAGTGGCACAGCAGCACGTTCTTGTAGTTTCAAGGCACTTGAACACATGTAGCACAAGGTTGCAGCCACATAGCAGGTGCTCATGTGCTTCTGGCAACGGACTGCAGCTGTGCCCTTCACGCATCGAATGCGCACAGGAGGTGGGCATTCAGAATTTGATGACGTCAATTGCGGCATGCCTTCCAGGCCTGAGCCAGTCCAAACCACATCATGGTTTGCGCGACAGCTGCTGAGCGATGTGCAGTACGCTGATGGTGCATGGTGCAGTTCCCCCTGTTTGTAGCTTCAGAGGCGCCAGAAGTCCGGAGGGGGCCCCACCCGGCAGGCCAAGGCTGGCTGCTGCATGGAACCTTGGTGACCAGCCTGCAGCTGTAGCAGTACCGCGGCTGTGCCAGACCACGGAAGCTCGTGATGGGCCGTGACATCAGCTGACACCCAGGTGGTGCAAGTTTTGCGACAGCGCAGCACAAGGTCACCATGCGCACCAACAAGCTGCACTGTCAAACGTTGCATGCCCAACATGCATAGGCCGCTGCATGCCGGTCGAAACTGTTTGTTGGATGTGTCAGCATGCCGCAGAACTCGCGCGCAAGCGACTTGGAGAGCGACTTGGTGAGCCGAGGCCCCTGGCAGGATTGTGTACATGTCATGAGTACCTAGCATCCAGAACAGCAGCTTCTAATGCACACCTAGATCCCTCACCTGCGGTACGAGCACGGCCATGAGCACTTCGTGGCAGACAACGTTGGACGCAGCATCGTGGCGGTGATCAGGACTGCAAGGCAGACTTTTGCGGACAGTGTGTCGTGCATGAGGCTTGGGTGAAAAGCAGTACCGTTGGTGCTGTGTATCATGCATCATGGTGCTGTGTGGGTCCCTACCGCCATCAGAGCGGCTGGCCCCATGCTCTATTTCATGAATATTGTCACCCACGTACACAGATTCAAACCACAAAAAAATGATCAAGCATCACGGCATCACGGCAAACCCAACCGGGCATCGGCCACATATAAACACACCTCGATGTGTGAATCGGGCATGTCGACAGGTAGGCGAGGTGGCAGAAAGAGGATGTAATCGGTGATCAGCAGTGCCACGCCCGAGACGGCACGACTGTATATCCCAAAGGAATGCCGCGGATTGCTTGTTGCAACCTGCCCCCGCTCTACGTGTGCGCCCCTGGGTGAGCTCAAGCATGCCAACTTCTGCATGCTGCCAACACCTGACCTCCTGCGGCCCCCTTGCACTATGGGCTACAGGAGAAGCGGCAATGGCATCGAAACGGCTTTACACGGAGGCCTTGGCCGCCAATTTCCGACACCGTGCCGCGTTGGTGGGTCGGTGGTGGCCGGGTTTGCTGGGGTGGGCGGTAGTACGCAGTGTGGCTGGTGGCTGCTGTGTGCGGCTGTGGCGTGGGTGCCGTGGTGGTGGGGTGCGGGAGTGCGCGTGTGTGTGGATGCGTGTGTGTGGTTGTGTAGGCTGTGTCGGTTAGTTGTGGCTGTTCACCTGAGACAGTTGCTGATTGTTGTTGCTGTCTGCTTTCGGGGGTTTTGGCCGTCTGCTTTCCTGCTGTTGCCCTCGCCGCCGGGCTCTTGCGTTTATCTCCGTGTAACACACCGTGCCGCGCATGCATGCCAGGCACACGCGGCGCGTAGCTTACAGGCCTGGCCCCTGATCCGGCCGGAAGCTGTAGCCCGGGGGCAGCCCTTCAGAAGATGCGTCGGGGCATCCCTATTCGTTGTGTTTGTCATGTTTCGACATAGCAGCTAGATTGCAGTAAATATCAGCTCACTATCTGTCACTCAAAACGATCGCTCAGCAGCTGGGTTTCGCCGTTTTTCATAGACATCCGGCGATGAGCCCCCACTTCAAACTCCGTTGCATTATTTTCTTGCACATCGTAAATTTTGGCTCGTGATATTTTGCTTGTTTGGAGGAGGGCTCACTCGATGGATTGCGTAAACGCGTTGTTGCGAGCGGATGTCGAGTCCCTGAGTGAGCATGCGGATGCACTAGCAGCGCTGCAAAGAGTGATGCTCTCCGCAAGGTCAGATTTTAGCTGGCTTGCGACAGACGAAGCTGCGGATGGCTTTGTCCACGCCGCAAAGACTCTGGTGTCATTCCTTAGACAACAAGCGTTGTCATTGATGAGCGACGCGTCAGCGTCCGAACAGCGAGCTGCCAGGGCTGCAATCATGCAAGCTGGAGTCAGTATGCTTGCTGCAGTGGCAGGCCATCCGTCCGCAAGGCAATGGCTGCACGCTATGCCGGAGGCAAGGCAGCTAGCTTGCGCGCTGCAAAACCTGCCACCACACATGTCAGAGCATGCACCACTCATTGAGGGAGGCAAAGCGATGCAACGGACCTTCTTCGACGTAATTGGGCAACCGTCTAGATCTTGTTCCGAGTCTGATGCAGAAGAAAGCGATCACATATTCCCACATGCACAGCTTCCTGCAAGCACGAGCAGTGATCAGAAGGCCCCAGCACAATCACGGGCACAAGGTTTATTTGGAAGGGCTAGGGATAGGGCTGAAAATATAGTGATGAGCAGCAGCGGACACACAGCTGTGCTTGGCGATCATCAATCTGCCATCAATGAGGCATCAACAGACTGGAATGATGCTGGGGACGGTTGCACGATTCAGCCAGTCTGTATGTCCCCTCCTCAAGCGACCGTGGTCATCGAGCCGTTCCTGGAAATGTATCGGCGATCGCGCCATGCTGCATTGACAACTGAGACCGAGCAAACGAGTTTGCCCCTGCCATGTGCCGCCACATCCCATCAGCCAGTGCAGTCCACATGGGTTGTGCCGTCTGGGAGCTCTGCCTTCCATTGCAAATATGGCTCACATGGCAGTCGTCGCCAGAACTCACATGCTCCGTCAATTTTGGGAAACGGAAATGCTGTTGGTGAGGACTTACTGCAGGCTGGAGACACCTGTGAGCCCAGCAGTGTCGCAGCATCTCACCGCCAGGACGTCGTTGCCAGTAGCTCAGAGGTGTGATATGGCGTATATGTATCGATTGTTCACAGACTGTGTGAAATGGCAGATTGTGGCTCGCCGTGATATGATGGTGAAGAAGCTGCCGATGGGCACTGCACTGGTCGTTGCTGTTCAGCCACGGTTATAACCTGGACAGATTTGATTGGTATGGTATCATACAGACTGGCTTCCACGACCATACTCCACGCAATTGGATAAACACTGTACATACACAACAGCAGCTGGCGGATACTGATTGTGACTTGGAGACGTTGGATGTGAGCCTGCGACAAGCTAGAGAGCATGACAGACGTGGCGAGGCAGCGGCCGTACAAAAGCTGGTGCCAGGATCAGCAATTGTGCCAGGTATCGACTCAGCATGTGGATCTTGGGAAAGACGCGATGTTCTCTGCTAAGGAAACTTGCCCCTGAAATTATGGCACCACAGGAGGATGCCCCGCCTTGCAATCAATGGAGAATGTTGATGCAGGACCAAACACTGTACATGTTCGGATGTCCTTTCATGAGAGCAGCCGAAGCTGGCAGATTGCGCAGCTTCAGTCGTCATCCGCCGACCTTCTGGAAGCCATTGAAGCACAGCTGCAGAGCATGCCAACATTGGGCGCACCATTGCAGCAGGGCCATGACCAAGCACCTGCCTTAGCTGCAGCAGCAGATTTGCGTGAAGTGTGCCCGTTTGGTTTCGACCAACACGGCGTCCAGGAGCCAGCATCAGGTGGCCTCCGTAAACCATTGTCACTGCTACTTTGGCAATGCAACTGTGGAGTACAGCTTGAAAGCTTTTCTTTTGGTCCCCAACCTGTGTCACCCTTCCTGCAGGCAGCCGCAGTCTCGCCCATGTGCAGCAGCATGCCAGTCCACGCAGATCACTGTCCGTTGAAGGAACACGATCACCACGTGACCAGAACCCTGTGCCCCTGGCACGCTGTGACACCCAAGGTAATAAAGAGGGCATGCAATTGCATCAAGCATTCATCCCGGTGGCCGATGCCGGCACACAATCGTCGCCAGGCTGTACTGCTGGCGCATCATCCACAAAGCAGAAGCAATGCACACAGACTCCAACAATGAAAGATCAAGCTGTGAGCCCTTTGACCAGCAAAAAAGACCACAGTGCTGGTCATGCTAGACACGATCTCTCCTCGCTACATGCTCCCGGGTCGACTTCAGATGCTGCACGTGATGCAATGGGCATGGCAAGCCCAGCAGAGAGCGCTCCAGCTCCACGCAAACAAATTCCGTCTCCAACTGTATCTCCTGTTTCATCACGGACCAAATCGATGCCTCAACCCCCACGCCTATGTCATGCGCAAGCTGGTCGTTCGCCCTCTCCAACCTTGTTGAAGTGCCAAAGCCCGGTCCAGCATGTATGCTCACATGGTCAGAAACAATGCGTCTCAAGGCAGCCGAACATGCAAACAAGGAAAGAACGTGATGTACACAGGCGTGCTGATTGCCTAGAGAAAAAGCACAAAGTAAGTAGACTGGGGCTTTCAGCCGCTGTTCTGGGCAGCCCTCCCATGGGTGTTCCCCGAAGTCATCCAGTAAGCTGGTCATCGCCAAAAAGGCTGACTCCTGGTACTTGTGAGAACGGCTTTCATTTCGTCCCGACCCCTCGTTCCCGCTCAACGGGGTATGTTTGCGACAGCAAATCGGACAGGTGCATCGCAGCGTTGGCTCCTCGCTTGAGTGGGACCCAATCCGTGTCGCCAGCCGCAGCCAGTGTCAAGAGGACGGCCATATCGCTGCCACCATCTCCTCTGAGCGCATATGCTAGTGCGAAGCGCTTTGGTCCAAACGGCAGCCCCTTGCAAGCTTCTCCCTGCTGCATGGTACCTAGCCTAATATCCGCACGGCATTCCACACAGTTACATACAGAACAGCCGAGGTGGTCACCCATGTGTCAGTCAGATGAGCATTTGAACTATGGCAGGCGTCCATGTCTGCGCCATACACACGGATCACCAGAGCAGTCAGCTCGTCCAACTGCCAAGCTATCCCCATCCCTATCTCCAAGAAGAGAGGGTCTGAACCCTGATCCTGCACGCCCGCTGAAACCGCACAGGAGGTCGACTTACAGTCGACACCAGCGTGGTGCATGCACACGCGGCACCAAGTCAATTGCTCAGCAAGCAGTGGTCTCATCAGATGATTCGTCCTCTGGGTCGCCTGTGTCCCGTGCAGCAAATATCTGGGGGTGCAACGCCCTCGAACGCGCATTGCGGCAAGTAGAGAATACCTTGGGAAGGACTAATATCAAGCAGAGTACATGCATTCCAGGCAGGCGCTCTCCAGAGCAACGCAGGCCTGGAGTAATGACATCTACAAGGCCATGCAATCAGATGACTGGCCATGCCAGGTTACATCGAAGCTCAAACATCCTTGGAACGCAAGCAGGCAAAGGCGCACGAGGCGACAGCAGAGAGGTGCCTGTTACAGGTCGTGGGCGCATGCGACTGCCAGCTCGACCATCTGCAGCATGTAGTAAAGGGGCCCTGGATGGAGGCTCGTGCTCCGTTCGGAATTATCAGGACATGCAGGATCCCAGCAGTGGTTTCAGGTGCACGCTGGAGCCTGGTCGACCTGGAGTGGCTGGACGTGATGCGCCATGGGCAGACGAACCAGGTGTATACAATCTTGAAGCTGCGGCACTTCGCCAGGCAGCACAGAGTTTTTTCAGGAAGCAACGGTGTGAGGCCAGCGAACACTGTATCCATGCCAACTGCATGCATTGTGCATATCTAGCGTCCACATTCAGCACACATGAAGGCATTGGCAGTTGCTATCGTGTGTGTTCCTGGTAAAAACTGAAACGGCAGGACATTGGCTCCTCTCTGTAGGCACACCTCTTCAAACGTCCTGAAGGGAAAGGGTGCAAGACGACGGCCAGATCCACTAGACGTCCGGACGACAAGGCCGCATGACAGAGGGCGGCAGCTGCAGCAAAAGGAAAACCGTGGGGCGTGTGATGGTATGCGAATACGTAGTCTGTCTGTCAGTCAGAGTGTTCCAGTATCTCACACACACACGAGTCTGGCCAGAGTCCGAGCTGCACAACTGTCCAGATCACAGAAACGCAAGTCAGAGTTGCAGGCGTTGTGTCAAGACGGCCAGGCACACACCAACATGTAACAACTCGTGACCCATTGATCGATACAGACGAAATAAACGCGTCGTGTGCACACTAGAAACGTGATGCACAGGTGCTGCAACCCACACTTTCATGTATAGCCCAGTGTATAGCCCATGTATAGCCCAGTTCACAAAATTTCGGTGCATGGCCTCAGCTGACAAATCTCTCGGGTTTAGAACAGGCCAAAAAACTTCTTCTGTTCTTCCTCCTCTGGCAGCACATTCTCTGCTGCATCCAAGTGCTTCAATATGCTGGCTGCTGTGGATTTATCCAGTGCAGCTCTCTGACCCCTACGGATATAGTACTGCCCGAGTTCTTCTATCGCCTTCGCCGTCTCGAGCCAAGCAAGGTTACCCTCTACTCTCTGATCAGTTTTCCACTTTCCGAGGAATTCTTTGATCGGGCCTTTCGCATTCTCTGCAGATTTACGAACCTACAAGAGTCCCACCTTGTGACCGCATGTGCATGCAATGATCGCATGCTGTGTGATTGTGACCTTTTCAAACATTCATGTGCAAGTGGACACGCGGCGGCCAAGGCCACATGGTGGCAGTACCTGCGCTTGCCAGCTTCAGTGACATATGCAATCCGGCAGGAGCTGATAGGATAACGAAAAAGTCTGCAATCGGAGACGGGCAGTCAAAGAGAATGCATGAAAGTACCTCGGATTCTGTTGCACCCTCTTGCTGAAGTTGGATGGACTCACGCAATGACTGGATTAGCTTCCGTTCAAGCGAAACGAAATCTGCATTCACACATCCAGGGTTCTCAGCCTTCAGCGAAGGTCTTGGAGGGGGGTTGAGGGAGCTGAGGGCTACCATCGATGTCAACGCTGCAAGACTGCAGTCTCATCAGCAGGGCTGTGCAGCACCTGTTGGCAGGTCTGCTGCAATAGTGGCAGCCTGCGACGGCACGCTAACCCATGACCCGCATGTCAGTAATATTCCGACCCAAACGAAAGTCCTTCGTTCTGTGTGAGCTACCGACGTTTCATGCCCGCTGCGCGCATGCACCGCGCTGCGTCCATCGCGGGGACGGTACAGCTTGATAGCGGAGCGTACGTTGCCATTAATGTGGCACTTGAGCATGCTACTCCTCGCTAAGTGCGAATCAAGGTGGTGCCAAGAGGGACCGTCCTATCTTATGTCATAAATCAACTCCGGCTCGAATGTAGTGGTGCGTTAACTGTGCATGGAAAGGCTGGATCAGATGTGCACGCAGCTCTTTGTACATTGCGGGATAACGGTTCTGGACTCGAATCGCGCTTGGCAGTCGACTGATCGCGAGCAATCTCTCTTGAAGAAATGTAACTGTCCAGCAATGCATGAGAGGGCGCCCCGATGCCCTGTAGTATACGCGCGCGTATATGTTCGCTTCGTGGCTCTCGTCGTTACACCCCCATGGACCCAGGAGGGCTTCAGCGTGCCATCTGATCATTCTTGTGTTGCCGCCATGGGTGTATCAGTCCTTGTTGTTCTGTTTCGTGTCAGCGCGATATTCAAACGCAGTTGCATTTTAAACGGGGAACAGGTGGTTCACCCTCAAACTGCCTCGCACTTCGCACGAGTGCGTATTTTATTGCTCCGCCCCTGGTCTCTCGTATTTTTGTTCTCGCTGGTATCCAGCCCGGTGAGCTGGTAGAGTGCAAGGTGTGCCATGCAGTGCGCAGGCCTACGGGCGGGCCAGTCCAGCATCAGCAGGCCATGTAGAGCGAACAGGTCGGCATGATATGCGTTCGGGCTGGGCCACGCCGGGACCCTGAGTCGGGAAAGCTGTGCAAAACGCGCGCTCGTCTGGCGCTGACGCGCAGCTTCAGGGTTCAATGCAAGGCAGTTCCCCAGCATGCAGTGGTGAGGCTCTTCCCCAAAGCCAACCGCTTATTCACGATAGTTGCTGTAATGCATAAACTTGCGGTCAGTGATTCTCAGTATGCACACATTACAGTGTCAAGCTCCACGTTGTGGCGGAGCAAAAAGGCAGTGGGTCTCCACAACATCCTGACAATTCCATCCGTCTCGGGAGTACATCGCTTCGCATAAACGCTGCGATCAATTCTATGTCTGATATTCGTGTGCAAACTTATCCCGAAAAAAGACGAGCACCACCTGAATGTAGGCTGCACTGAGGACTGGCATTGCATCAACCGCTCCAGAGTGCAAATACCGAGAGCACGGACGACATGCGCACAGCGTATGCAGGTACATTCAAGCGGCTTTGCGTACAGCATTGTTCCCGCATCCAGTGCATCGCAATTGCGGGCTCTGGCATACCTTCGTGCAGCGTGCTTCCATGAATATCCAAAAGGCACGCCTTACACTAAAACTTGCAGCCCTATAAATTGCAGCCCTATAAATTGCAACACTCTTGTACACTTGCATGCCAGTGTGAATCAGTCAGGTAGGTGCGCATAATACTTGCAATGGTGTAGTTCACAGGGGGCACAGGCGCACTGGGCCACCTCGACTGCAGCAACCGCATGCTCCATTGCACCTGCACATTCAGACATATCGGGTCAGTCACGGTTAATTTACGGGGCACTGCAACGTTGAGTGCGATCCTATGTGATCAGATTGCGCGAATGTAGATCGGTCAGAATTTGCAAGACGATCCCACTGCCGCATGAGGGCGGATCAAGAGTGGCAATCCCTGGAGTTGAAGCTGCAAGGCACTGAGATCGGATGGAAGCACACGACAGTGGTGCCTCTGCTGGCACTTGCGCCAAGCACCTCGGACGACGAGGTCACACTAGCTCTACTAAACGGCCTGTTAGACTTGTCCGCACAGGTTCCAGCCAGCGACTCTGCAGCAGATCCCATGGTGCCTGTGGGTGGCCTGGACCTAAATGTGGGCGTGAATTTGCCAGCCGAAGAGCTCATTGGGCAGCTCCCAAAGGTGTGTTGTCTATCCCACTGTCTCGAGACATGCCAGAATGTCTGGATGCTCCCATTCATGATGGTCCTCCGAGTGGCAGCACTCTGTGTCGCCTGTCTGGGTTTTGGCCAGCATCTCCTGGAAGTAAATTGTGCGTTGCAGGAAGATGCCACGACCAAACGTGCATACCTCTCCAACGTCTGTGTTGCAGAGGGTGCAAGGAGGCTGGTGCGCACTTCATGTATTGACTGCAAATTGAAGTAAAATCCTGTCAATGTACCTGGATATTCCAATCGCGTGCTGCAATGCAACACTGTGCATTCGTTCCATTCTGCGGGGGTGTGACAGGGCGTAATGAGCGAACACTGGCAGCTTAACGCCCATAGCAGACACTGCAGAGATGCGTGCCATGTGGAAAGACAAGCATGCATGACCGTGAATGCCCAAATTGTGCATGTTCTCGCTTGAGGCCTGTGCTTGTACAGGGGGTTGCGAAAGCTCTCATCAAGTGTGCGCTGGCGGTCGCACAGAAAATGGGGGTCCTCCAAGTTTACGTTCATGTTGTTCAAGACAATGCTGCAGCAATTGCACTGTATCAAATGTGCGGCTTCACTGTTGAAGCAGAGGAAGACGCAGATACTGCTCGAAAACGGCAACATGGCAGGCGGCTGTTGCTGCGTAAACCGCTGTGAGCCGTCATTCCTGACCCACCGCGGCATCAGCTGCCCATGCATTGCTCCTCACATCAAGAAATGTCCCCACCGATTGTGATCGCGTGTGCAGCGCTGCCGTTGACCAACGATGAGGCCCTTCCAGCGTATGACCGCATGAGCACAGGACGGTAGCACTCGATTCAGGGGTGGGCGGGGTCAGCTTGGGCGTAGGCGCTAGGATCTCCAGTCGATGTAAGTTTCAGCATTACAATCGCATGCGGAGCGCATGGCACGGGTCATAGCAGCGCCCTCATCTCAGATCGAATGGCGCAACCTCACTCATGGCAGCAAGCCATCAGTGAGGTGTGCATCGGCTGTCAGGGACAGCTTGCTTGTACAATCGACACATCTAAACTCTGAGACGCAACGTAGGCACAACAAGTGGCACTCATGTCCACCGTGCTGAGCTGGTACGGCACCGCTCATGGATCATGTCCCGAGCTGGCATGGCACATGCTGCCAGGAACACACGTCACCGTTTGAGGGGCATGTGCTGATAATGTTGTGTGGTGAACCACATTTCTTCTCCTCCACCGAAAGCGGGCAGCTCTTAACAACGCACCGGGGTCGTGATGGTGTGACTGTACATGTTGCACATGGCGCAATTTGCTCAGGGGCTGACCGCCGCGGTGAGTCAGTGCGCTGCACACACGATACGCATCATATGGCGCCTATACCAACACAGCTGCATGCAAGCCCGGCCACCCCGGGTCCATGCATGGCAGCCATCCGTTCGGGTTGACATGACTACAGAGTTGCCACGACTGTCTACCGTCTCATGCTGCGTACGAGCAGAGCTGCGGCATCTGTGCAACACACCTCTTTAATTTGCGTTATTTGGTAAACGCCGCATAATGCCTGTGAAACACGCCCAGCAGCGGTCATGTGCCACCAGGCCGAACTGCCATGGCTAGAAAGGTCAGTGGAGTCCTGCAAGATGGAGGTGCTGGCCTTGCAGCGCCACCACAACTGTGCAGGAGAGCCCGTACAGCACTCAATTCGACCACCCAGCAGGCACCATCATGCACTAAGGCTGATTAGCAGGACGAGCAAAATGCATCAATGACGACCGTACCTGGCCCAAAGCACCCTGTGTCATGCTGGCGCCCTCTCCCCCCCAACCCCCTCCACGGCCCGCCTCGATGGTGACTATGCATGCCCTGATGGCTCTGCCGGTTGGCTGTGTCTTGCAGACCCAGCCCTGCATGCCCCCGCCGCCATGCGATTGTGAAATCATCTTGCCTTCGACTGGACTGGCGGCCGTTTTGTGGGTGCAGAGTGGGAGTGACCGGTGTCAGGCAGGGTCGCGTGCCATTTGGTCACTGAAGCACAGAGTTGCGCGTGCTGTGGCGCCAAAGGCTATGTGCCCCTTGATTTTTCACACCATATGCTGCTGAATGGGCTGAGGCAAAGGGATCTGCTGGTCTGCTGGTTGCCTGCTTATCGCGGTGCCTACCCGGCTTTATCTGCTATCCGCCCTCGCTGCTGGCCCGATGTGCTGATCATCATGTGTAACAATGGTGACGTCACCATTGTAAGAAGATTAACTGTAGCCAATGGCGCATCATTTGCGCGGGTGTCCATAACTCTGGACAGCTAGCCACGAGAGCGTGCATGTGAGCGCAGAGCGACCCATATAAGGGGGCCTGTACGGACATACAGGAGGACGCGTGTCTAGATGGTGTGGCCTTCGGCATCTGGGTCGGCGGGGCTGGTCCACCCCACGCTGGGGGGCGCACGCCCCGGGCTTGTAGGGGGGTTGCATGTCGACTATATATATGTACGTACATCGGGGCAGGCGTGCGACTTCTCGGGTGGGGCTGTGTGCAATGGTGCTGATGCTGGGGTCCGTGGGAGAGGTAGGGCATGAGAGTGGGGGTGGCCGTGGCTGCGTGCTGGCGGACGGTGGTGCTTGGTCTGGACGGTGGGGGTGCGTGGCTTTGGCGTGGTTGCCGCTGTTGTGGAGTGTGCTGGTGTGCCTTTGTGTCGGTTCGGTGTGGCTCGGGAACCTGTGAGTGTTGATGCTTGCTTCTAGCTGCTTGCTGGAGTTCAGTTGCCTGCATGCTTGTTGTTGCCATCGCTGCCGGGCTCTTGCGTTGATCTCCGTGTAACATGCAGCAGAACTGATGGACAAGGGGGCGTTGGAACCCCGTCATATCGCGATATGCCCGAGGCGGGCCCCACCCGGATCATAGTTTTCCTACAGAAAACGTTGTCTCCACGTCTTGCTTGCCAAACGACCTTGTAAACTCATGACTAGTGCACAACAGATAGTATGTTGGAAGTACGACGTAAAGTGGTGGCGCATCACAGCGTAACGGGTGATTTGGCGTAACTCTAGCCAGGCAGGCCTGTATAGCCTGTGGCGCGGTGCCGCATCCTGCAGGCGTCAGTAAAGCTATACGTGTGAACACGACTTTTGGGGTGTGTGTTTATCGCGTGTGATCGTGCTCAGTGGACCAGTGGTCGAAGAGAGCTGACCACTTTCTAGCCATGTCCGAGCCATCGCGGACGGAAGTGAAGTTTACAAAGCTTCCAGATGAAGCTCTCGCCAAGATCGCATTGCAACTGCCGGTGACAAGCCTGATCTCGTTTGCTTCGACGTGCAAACATGTCAGACATGTCGCACTCGCGGATACACACTTCCAGGCACGGTTGAGGCAGGAACACAACGTCAGAATCGAGGTACGACACGCTTGGACAGCAGTTTGAATCTCCGGCCTGGAGTTTGAGTTCTGCCATGGCAGCTTCTTACTGATGCCCCTGCAGACGCACCACAGCCATAGGTGCACTGGTGCGCTGACAGGTGAAACTAACGCAAAGCCATACACGTGAGGTGGTTGCGATGTGTGTTCAAGGTGCCAAGCTAGCAATTTTTTCACAGGTGGAGATGTATACCACCATGGTGCTTTGGGTGTGCGCTCCATTCCGGACAGAAGTGACTTTGCCATCTTGTCGCAGGCGTTACCAGAGAATACGACCTTTTTGGAGATTTACAGTGGGCTGCACAAACAGTCAGCCAAACATGACACCTTGCGCTTTCAAGCTGTATCAACAGATGGAGGGGTAGACCCATCGGCTGCTTCACGATTGGCTTTCTGGGTACATCCCTGCAAATTTGTAACTGAGGCACGATGGTATAGCAACTATCATGTCACGGTTCCAAACAAGAATAAATTCAGCGTGTGGATTGTGCATGCAGGTGGATAACATGTTTGCTCCTGGAACAGATGGGTCGTACTGCTCAGAAGTCGGGCAACCAGCGACGACGCTGGGACTGCTGCTGGCGCGTATTCCTCTGTAAAGCCTGGCTGCACATCTGCTTGCATTCAGTGATGAGCCGAGACCTTGATGTGCAGTGTCATTGAGATGGCCTTGCAAGACTGCAGTGAGCTATTGCTTGACCTGTGTAATGCTGGGGCGGTCGACATCTGGTGCATCATGCGATCGCAATGCCAGTGCAGGCTGAGGAGCCAAAGCAAGATCTTGACCGGAGGCAGCGTGTGAGGCTGGCGCGCCTTCTCCTGGAGCAACCTTTAGAGATTTTGCGGCGCCATGTGCCAGAGGCACACGCGATACGCCGGCCACTCAAGCTATGGTCCCTCTCTATGCTCGAAAACTTTGTCAGTGAGCTGTGGGGCGCAAATGTTGATCAGAGTGGGCCATGGCTGCAAGAAAGCTTTGACATCGTTGCTGAGAAGCTTGGCGAAGCACCCAGTGACATCAAGGTGCGTCTCATGCCAGGGCGTTTAGTTTTACATGTTGGAAATGCCAAATAAGGCGAAAGAGCTTTATTCATGCACACCCCCATGTCCAGTCATGACTCGTTCTTGTTTCCCATAGCACAGCTGGTACGACCGCCGATCTGTTGCAACACGGCAGCAGCTGTCCTACCTACACCGTTTGAATACTCCTGGACCAAGTTGATCTGCGATAGGTCTTTGAGCATGCATAAGGCCAGGAAGCAATCAGCAGCGCGCTCCATGTGTGTTTGCGACGTCCGCAGTGTTGCTGGTGACTCAAAATCTTGATTGGCATCCACTGCAGCAGCTACCAACATCTTGCCCGTGCAGGAGCGTACCAGACTTCTTGTCCGTGATTTCCGTCTGCTTGTGCTTGGCGATGGATCTGTACTGCCGGACAATCATGAAACACGGCAAGATAAGCCTGCACACTTGCGGCATCCAGTGTTTGATGTCAATGAAGACCCTGAAAATCCACGGCTGATTTATGACACCAGACAGATGCCGCTCCTGCTGCGCCCGCCTTTGCATCTGCCGTACCCTATCGCGATCATGTCTCGGATCTGTGTCAGCAGGAAAGGGGAGTTTTCGTGCCCTGTACGCACCGGAGCAGTGCTGGCTTGCCTGCATGTAAAACCTGTCAAGACTGCGAGCCCGTCCAGGAGTGTCCCCGGTGAACTCGAGCCTTTTGGCTCGGCCAGAAGCTCCACCTTATCGTGTCCCCCCGCTGCTCTTAGCGGCATGCGTGCAGACTGTGCGGTGCACTCTTCATCCCCACCCCTCCATGACTCCAGTCGGACGTTGAGCCTGGGACCTCGTTTGTCGACAGGGTTTTCTTCCCTAGCTGAAGATGCTGCCGCTGAAAGCAAGCAGATCCGAAACGGACTGAAACATCTGATCCCAGCAGCTGCTCACGAGCTGCAGCTCTGCCGCAACTTTGCTGCTGTTCAGCACATGGTTGCAAACGGAACCTTGCCACCAATTGCGCATGTGCAAGTGCATCGTACTCACCTGCATTTCTGTGCGGTGACCATCGAGTTTGAAATGCTTGGAGAAGGGTGCGCTGAGGTGCGCTGTTGCCTGCGTGCTGGACTAAATATGTGATACTGGATCGGTTGGCGTTGGATTGATTGTCCCTTAAAGCCAGGTCACCACCATGCAATCGTGGCATGCTGGCACGTTTGTGCCATAGTACTTGCCCTCCTCTTTTGTACGTGTGGAAGTGCAAGTGGCACATTCCTAGATGACAGTGTCCGCTTTCAGTGCAGAATTTGTAGTCAAGCAGCATGTTTGACCCCTCCATGTAACGCTGTGCAGGGGCTGTCACCCGTCATCTGGTTCCAATTTTTCACTGAGGAAGAAGACACAACCCTTCAGGCTTGGGAGACGGCTGCGGCCCGGCAGGAGGGGTGCTCTGGTGCAGACATGTTACCACAAGGGCTGCAGTGGGTGACACAGTTTTGTAGTCCAGTTGTGCCCATGACTGCAGGCGCAGCAGCTGAGCCAGGCCTCAGCGGTGGAGCGGGCCAAGGTAGCAGTGCTCAGTCAGGGTTGGTTGGAGAAGATGCCTCCGGGCATGCCGCCGTGGTTGACCCTGCCGGCGCTGCAGGCCATGCGGATGGAACCATAGACAGTGATGGCGAAGGTGACATGGAGCCACAGCTGCACGATCGAGCTGGACTGGGCACACATGGGAGAAACAAGTACGTGTTTGTCTAGTATCCACACACATTGAAGCATAGTAGACGGTTATGGGCCCATGGCTGTTGTGGCTTGGCGCCTGTTCTGGTACACTTTTGGGTTGTGGTGCGGCAGAGAGAATGCAAAATATCGTCACATATCATGGCACAAATTCCATGTTCTGCCTGCACAGGCAAGAGTCATGTTGAGGTGCTTCTGTGATCGCTAGGGCCACCGTTTTGCTCAGTCTTTGCAGTTGCAGCTGCAGGGACAAGGAGTCTGGCAGCGAAGCAACGTGGCATGGTTTTTGCTGTGGATGCCAGTGTTGCACACAGCATGCAGACGTCCACCCTGAACGCAGTGGATTCGTCCTTGGCCAGCAGGGTTGTTGCGTGCCAGTGCAGTGCTTGATCATCATCGAATCTGTTCAGCGATAGTGACCATGTCTCACATGGCACATTGTGAAAGCATAGCTTGTACATGGCAGCAAAGCAGTGACATGGGATTTCATGCAGGTTCAGGTTGCCTCTCGCTATCAACAGGCCATGCAACCTTGTGAGCGTGCTTCTGATAGATCAGGAAAACTTGATGCAGCTGTGGGAGGACTCCCATCCTAAGCCCAACATTGACATCTCCCGTGTCACCTTCCATGGACATTTGCTGCAGCTGCCGGGGAACACGAAGCTTGCGGGCAGCTGATGAAGAGCAGTTCAGAGTGGACCAGCACAGAAGCTGCCTTTGCATAATGAAGTATTGTGAAGTATTTGGTTGTGCGGGCTTGTCTGTTGCCAACATCAGAACAGCATTTGAGACTCTGTGACATAGCAAAAATCGGCTGTTTCGCTTCCAGATCTGATATTACGATTTGGAGGGCCGGATGCAAACCAACCATTCAGACACTGATGTATGGACACTTACATCGAGGGGCAGCAATCCAGTTGTACACACGAAATTCATTCAACTATTAAGAGCAATTCCATTGAGCTGCTCCGACCTGGCGCACCCCTAGTACGCACAATCACATCGCCGTATCCATGAGGACTTTGACACCTCCGACAAGCGGGGCCAATGACACCCTCAACGTCAACGGCTGCGCATGCAGCTAGCAGGGCGGGCGGTGCTGCCTGGCCATACTGTCCCGTCGGACGTTCTGTAGGCGGCCGCTGGCCGCTGTGACGGGTCCCACGTCTGTCCGTGCTCGTCCCCCCTGCTCTCTCCTGAATGGCCGCGGGCTGCCGAGGGGTAGGCGATGTGGTGTCACGAGCGCCCTGCGTGCCTCGCTCTGCCGCCCCTGCCGGACCGCCATCGCGGGGCTTGTACGCCCCGCCCTGAGGGGGGCGTGCGCCCCCGGATTTGCATGGGGGGGGGGGGGGGGGGGGGCATGCCGGGACGCGGGCGTGGGAGCGATCGGGTGGGGCTAGTTGCGGTGGTGGAGGTGCTGGTGTGAGCATAGTAGCGGCCGGGCCTGCTGGAGGCGGACGGCAGTGCGGGGTGCAGACGGCCGCAGTGTACGGATTTGGTGTGGTTGACACCGTGGTGGGGTGCGCTGGAGTGCACGTGTGTGGGTGTGTGGGTGCGGTTGTGTCGGTTGTGCCGGTTCATTATAGCTTTGCGCCCGAGACTGCTGCTGCTTGTTGCTGCCTGCTTGCGGGCTTTTGGGTGTCTGCTCGCCTACTGTTCCCCTCCCTGCCGGGCTCTTGCGTTGATCTCCGCGTAACACCCTCAACGTCACCCGTGCCTGCAAGCCTTGGCGGAGAGCCTTGGTCGGGGCGTACGACCATGCGGGCTATTTCCCCAAGAGGCACCGCACCAGACCCACACCAGCCACTCCAACCGCGTGGCCACCATTCCAAGCGATCAAAGTGCCAGCTACATCAGAACAAGAAACACGTTCCTCATTACCTAGGTCCGATTTGGACAACAGCACATGGGACAAAACAGTCAACAACTTACAGCTGAGACAGCGCTCTGCAGCGTTGTGGTGCGCACACCCCCAGCTGAGTCTTGGCGAACGCGCAGACATCCAGGTTTTTGTAATTTCAGGCAACACTAGATATGGTGTCCACCAATGGGAGTCGATCTTGATTGTGTCGCAGCCATCGACTCCGAAGTGTGCAGCCATGGCCAGCACTTCGTGGGGGGTTTTCCCTTCGACCAGGTCTGTGTATGCCATGTTTCCTTTGTGTACGTACAACTCGGTGTTGGTGAAAGTATAGATCTCAATGCCCATCATGCACGTTGGGCTGGAATGGTGCCCCGCCATGTAAATGGACACGTGGTTGTAACACAAGCTGTGCACAGCACAATTGTACAGCTGTGCGCAGCACATTGTCGAGAGCGTGACAAGGCCTTGCAAGGGCCCTATCACTAGCTGTTAGGACCGCAACTGTCGTCGGTCATATCCAACAGCACATCAGCAATGTGGTCTATTATCACGTGATGTACAATGAGTTGTCATGCAGCGATTCTCACGACGCCTTCTGCTCTATTTGTGCATGCGCTGGTTTAGCATTGTAGGACGGCACTCCAGCGGCGTCGCACCAAAACGAGAAATAAACGATCGTTTGAGATTGACCTATGAGCACTATACCGCTGACTGCATGCAATCGCATAGCTCAATCGTTACAAGCGTGCGCTGGAATCCTGTCCTTGAAGTAGTGTACACGCGTTAAGACTTGCTACGTGAACCTCAACAAGGTCTGCTGATGCCATGACGGATCGATCTTGGATGCCCGAAGCAGCGGATGTGGTGGCATGGGGAGCCGGCAGCCGTGACAGCCAGAGCGTCGCACAGGTTTCTGCGTTTAGCCGAAGCGAGAGCATAGCTACCAGACAGGCGCATTCCTTTGATACCGGCGATGGCCCCATGCAAATACCGGAGTTGAGGCAGGAAAGCTTCTGCGTTGCCAACCTAGGTGACCGCATCTGCTCTCTGGCAGCATGTAATGCTGAGTCTTCTGCTGATGTAGTGTGCGCTGCTGGGGTAGCATCGCCTACCACATCACAGGTACCAGGCGAAGAATGGGAAGGAGGGTCTAGCATACAAGTCTGGTTGTTCCACCCCGATGGCGGGGCAACATGTCAGTTCGAATTGACCCATGAAGGGGCCAAGACAGACGCACTAGCTTGGTGCCCTGCTCGAGAGGCGTTTCCAGCTCCAGAAGATCAAAATGATCTGCACACCGACCGCACTGGCCTGCTACTGGCGGTGTGTAGCAATAGCAGCGTGTGCATCTGGGCGATTCCCAAGCAGGTGCTGCAGCTGAAGCCAGCAGAAGCTGCCAATGGTGTGCTCAGGCCTCTTTTCCCGTCCTGAATTAATTCACTCCTGTACTGACACCGCATGATGCAGCATACGAATCCCCACCAGTGCATCGCACAAAGGGCAGTATTGAGCAACCACAGACTTGCGATGTTCCTTGCAGATGGTCAATGCAAGCTTGCACTCCGGCCCAAGGTCACAATTGGCAGAGCACAGTTAGCTCAGCAGGCACCGACAGCCGCAGCGTGGAGCCCACATCCACCATGCAGCCAGCTCCTGATTGGGACATCCAATGGAAATGTCGCAATAATGGATCTACATGGCGCCGGCTCCCCGTCCGCACCCGGAGTGAGTCCTGTCAGTGTTGTCCATATCGGGGGCAGCACGATTCGCTGCCTGGCATGGAGCCCTTGCACAGCTACCAGCACGCATGAAGATGGCGCCAGCACCTGCTTTGCAGTGGCTGCTGGACAAGGCCAGACAGCTGTTTTGGACTGCGATGAGCCTCAGACAGTAGTATTGGACCTCAGCTTGGGTGGCCCAGGCACGGCTACGTTTTGTCACGATCGCTTCCATGTTTGATTCACTACCATTGTAGCGCTGACACCGCAACAGGGAGCATTTTTGTCTTCGTCTTCACAAATTGAAAACTTCTTGCCTGCAATGCCATAGGAATGTAGCACAGGCCCCCCAGTTACTGGTTTAACCTTCATATGTAGGAGGACTGCAGGAAGTGGGCATCATGATTCAGATCATGATGAAATCGTGTGCAGGCTCGTCAGCAAACGGGATGCTGTGGCTGCCAGGCGCTGGGTGCTCAATCCTGGCTCTTGGCACCCAGGCTGGCCAGCTGCGCAGAGTCCCCATGGCGCAGGCTGCCTCCCTCAGCCTATTTGCAAACCTGGCAAAGCCAATAGATGGAGTGTGTGCACTTGCGTACAGCCACGCACTCAAACTCATAGGCTATAGCACAGGCGGGGGCTTGGTTGCGGTGTTGGCATGCGCTGCGCGTGTCAACGTCAAGGCCATGGCGAGCCATGGCCAGCCTGCCAAGGCGAGGATAATCCCCAATGCTGCTGTGTGCCAGATGTCATATGAGCATGAGCCCTCTGCGGGAGAGGGCCAGTGGACTTGCACCGCCGGCGTGAAGACCAAGCTTGTAGCACCTGCTGAAACCGCAACAGGTGCGCAGATTCACGCTGTATGGTATATGGCACGCGTGCAGGCCAGCATTGCCACATGGTTGCGCAACATGTGCACGCTGTTGTGCCTGAGGGACACTTTATTGTTTTGATACTGAATTGAGATAGGGTGCAGGCCTGCGCAGTTGTGACGAGAAGCGGGCTGGTCATGCAAAAGAGGATGCGCTGAAGCTTGCACATCCATGGGCAAGCGTACCGTGGCTGGCCATGGTTGATTCGGTTGATGTAGAGGGCCGGCCATCCACCACATGTATTTTCAGCACAAGTGGATCCCTGCTGGTGGCATCCAGAGTCACACACACATGAGTGTGCATACCTTCTCTGACGAGGCTGGCATTGGGGAAATGGTGTGTGGCACATAGTGCATTTCTCCGCTGTACTGCTGCTTGGATTATGATGGTCCGCTTTTGCCATTCATGGTTCAGGTCAAGCTGCTTTATCAGTGATGATCCAAGGATTGGTGGTAGGAGTGTCAAGCTGAACAACAGGTACCAACTGGTTTCAAACTGAAGAACCCATTTTGCCAACACATTCCTTCCTGCCATTCACCAAGTGATGGGGCAGTGTGATCTTGAGTACCGTGAACAGCGGCCTGATGGCATTAGTGATTGATCGTTCGACATACAATAACTTCTGCAACCACATGTGCATGATGACCGTCATTCCTGAATGTGAGCAACCTGCTCGTTTTACATATTGTAAAAGGATACTCTGAGGTCTACAAACGTGTGCAGTCATCTGTATTGAGATAAGAGCATTCAAATTCTTGCATAGTGCGTTGCTGATAGCAGGCTGATGGTACATAATTTGTGAATAACGTGGAGATGCAGTCTGACTGGGCTGGGGGCTTGAACTCCACATGTCACCCCTAGCCTTGGCGGACACGACCAGGAGCACCAGAACTTGAGGTGCTCTTTGATGCTTGGAATCACAATGTATACACAGCATATACATAAACACAGTGCAGTTTCAAGGTGGACTGCAGGGTGTCTGTCCTCTGCTCGCTTTTGTACACAGTAGAGCAGCGTTGAGCTGGTGCCGTGTGTCGCCCTCCCCTGGCCAGACAGGCCACAACTCAGAAAAGCACCTGCACGCATGCTAGACCTAAAGCATGATGCCCTTTTCAAACAAGAAGTGATGACCCGACGCAACCTAACTGAGCAAGATAACAGGACAATTGGATTGTTGCTGCATGTGTCCAGCGATCGTCCGGCG
>JALKAD010000153.1:132110-144625 GCA_024500015.1 Ulva compressa | reverse complement strand
CATCGTTCGCATCGTTCGCTTGAGGTTAACCGCCTCTTGAGCCTTCATGCCATGCAATGCGCGTGCCATAATGCCCCTGATGTCATCGTCTGGGTCACAGCTGCTTCCTAAAGAATGGCTTTGCATGCTTTGTCCTCCAGAGCTCATGGCTGCTGCACGGTCTGATGCATGCTTTTGGCCCAGAAAGCCAGGCTTGACAGGTGACGTCGACTCAGCCTCGTCTGGTTCTTGGTCATTAATGCCGTGTTGGGCTGGGGTGTAGGCCATGTCCTGCAACTGCAGCCGTTGATCTTGGCTGCAGCTGGCGCCAGCTCGCCAAATAGACCACATTGACATCTATAGAAGTGCTAAAAGCATGTCATTGGTCTGCGCGCATTACCGGTCCGTCCATGTGCTTTGCCGGTCAACAGACGTCATGAATTTGCCTGTTGATTTGCAAGCACAGCTCTCCAAAGCTTCATATGGAAACAACGGCGGAGGCAGTGTAACACACAGCGACCTCTATCTGCCGGAGTACAATGTCTTTGGTTGCAATCATACAGATGGTACCAGCATCATAGGCATCACCAGGACACAGGTGCAACATGCAACCAACACGCGGGTAGGCCCCCCGCACCTTGACATCACGGCAGTGCACCGTCATACTAGCACCAACATCGACGCCACCAATCTCAACTGCGGCATCGCTAGTTTCAGCAAGCAGGGGCCTTTCTCGTGACGTCACGGCTTCTCCAGCATCAGCTGGAGTAGGCGCCACAGCTGCGGAAGCATGCGATGATTTGCAGTTTGTGGACAGCACTTGTCCGACCCACTCGGGTAGGTCCTGCCGTTTCACAAGCGCTTGTAAGTCGGCCTCAGACACGCCTTTAGGGTGCGCCTGCATGATTCTTCCCCCTCACATGGCGTTTGGCTATGTGGGATGACTTTTCCCACTGCAGTGATGCTGGCACGAATAACGGTGGGGGCGTTTCAGTGTGCGGGTAGTATGTCATGGCAAGTCAATTGCACACCTCCACAACATCTGCTGTGATCTTCTTAACCATGTCTCGCAGATGAGCGAGTGTTGCCACTGCATCCGTTTTGCGCTGCTGCGCTGCTTTCATGCGATTGATCTCGCATTGCAGGTCAGCAATGTCCTGTTGAACCGCGAGATGCTCTTCTTCCACAGTGTTCTCTGCCTCTGCCTGCTGCTCCTCCAGTGCCTTCAGTTGCAACTCAAGCCGCGCCATCCGTAGCTGCTCACTCTCTACCCCAGGCTGACCAGCCCACCGAATGTTGCGTACCTCGGACATGAGATCATTCACTGCTGCCTCCCCTCGCTCCCCGACCGCCGGAAGTCGTGGTGATAGGCGTGCAGTACCGGACCGTGCGCTTCCCATTGCAGGGGGAGGGGTCTTGCTACCAGATTTTGCGGGCAGCTCCAGTACAGGCACAATGGGTGACTCAGTGGGGGGCTCTTTGAGCTCGCTACTGAAGGTCTGGACTCTTGCACGAATCTGAGGAGACACCAGGTCAGACACATTTCCTGTGTCCCGATCCCGTGGATTTGAGGAATGCAAAGGAGGCCGTGCTGGCTTTGCGGCCGTTGCTGGTCTTGACATCGATCCCTCAACCTCTTGTGTAGTCTGCAGCTCACCTCGATGGCTTGGGCGGCTAGGATCCAGATTTGGTGGTGTACGAAGCGATGATCCACGCGTGATCAATGCTGAAAGGGAGCCATGGAATGCTGGCATTGATTGTGTGATGGCGGACATGCGGCTGGATGCCACTCTTGTGTCACCAGCTATCGAAGGAGGAGCACGGGTAGGGCCATCCTCCCCGCCGCGTTCATCTGGTGCCCATACAGGTGGAGCGTTGAGAACAAGCCGTTCCAGCCCAGCAATCTTCCTACACACCATGTCCCAAAGCGTTTTTTTTAATATTGACCCTGCAAGGCTATGGTAAGTAGCGCAGAGGGTAAGATTAGGCACACAGTTGGCATTTCACATGCCCAGAGCCAGAGTTGTTGTTGAGTGCAGCGCCTGTTACCTGGCAAGAGCTTCTTTGTCTTGCCTGAGCGTGTCGTTTTCAAGCTGCAGCTGGGCTTCCAGCTCATCCACTTCATCGGTGGATGGTTGGTGGCCACCTGGTACCAACTCTGCCGCATTCTGCGCAGCTGGAACTTTGTGCAGCTGCTTCTGACGTTCCGCTTCCAACAGCTGATTTCGCAAGGCACGGACCTCCTCTTCAAGCTGTCGGATCCTGCTTTCACCATTGGCCACAACGTTGACCTTTGGCGTCATTTTCACCTGCACAAACCCATGCCCAACATCATGTGAGGCTCCTTAGATGGGCCAGACCCTCGGCAGTGCAGTGCTGATCTCACCTTCTCCGCAAGCTCAACAAATTGCAACGTGGACTTTGTGTTTTCAATCGCCGACAGCGCCAGAGAAACAGTGGCGATCATTGCGGTGTTCGAGTTTCCGCCAAGGTTTGGCTTCAGAAGGCGAGTCAAATTTGAGTCCCGGAACGGCACGTGAGTGCTGCCTGTCTTGCCGCCCTGCTTCTCTGCGAGCATGCTGATGACCCTCTTCAGGGTCAATAAACTCTGATTGATCTTGGCGCTCTACATTAAAGGCGGTACTGTGAAAGGACTGCAAAATATATTCCACAGGGCTCACAATCCACAGGAGGCATACCTCCAGCTTGCGCTGCTTGTCATCAGGTAGTGGCCCAGTGCTGGCGTACTTCATTCGTGCTGCATCAGGAATATGTGAAGCCGCAGGCTCTGAACCAGCAAGGTCAACAAAGGTGATTGTGGAATGCATCGTGCTTGTGTCGGACTTGCTGCCTTCAACTGTGGTGGTAAGCTGAGCAGAGTCCGACGGCGGATTTGGAGAGGCTGCAAACCTTCTACTTTCCAGCATGATGGTGACGATCTGATGTGAGCGGGAGCTTTGCACATTGAAACATGTTTCTCTCACCTGCACAGACACGCTGAGGACCTGTCAGCCGATTTAAACCGGCGATGGATTCGAGTACATGCAGGCATGATCGCTGACTAGGCACAATATACAGAGCGAGTCTGAGCAATCACCTTGCGATTCATATGCACCCGCGCGAGCATTCGTTGCAGGTGGGAAGACGACAGGAGCGACTCTTCGGTGGCGCCCTTCAAGATGGTCTTCCCGGCTTTGGTATCACCGAGCTCAACACGTGAGTTCGCAGTGTCTTGCTGGTTGTTTTGGAGCAGGTCATGCACCGCTTCGTTGTAAACTTCAACGGCGGACATCTTCAGCAGAAACTCTCTGTCTTGTGCGCCCATGATCTGCTTAAAGAGGTACTCCGCCGACTCTTTCATTAACCCCTCCATTGTGTATGTTTTGCCTGAGCCCGTTTGGCCATATGCAAAGATGGTGACGTTCTTGCCGTCGACAGCGTCGTTGAGCATCTGGGCAACAACGTCGCGAAAGACGAACGCTGTTGTGGCCTTCGCATCAAACACCCGTCCAAAGTTCCACACTTGAGGATGATTCGATACTTGCAATTCGTTGCCATTTTGGTGCAGCCCGGTTCTTTCGCCCGCTCGAATTTCATCA
Organism: Ulva compressa; assembly: GCA_024500015.1. Lineage (NCBI taxonomy): Eukaryota > Viridiplantae > Chlorophyta > Ulvophyceae > Ulvales > Ulvaceae > Ulva > Ulva compressa. The sequence continues at coordinate 141,047 of JALKAD010000153.1, read as the reverse complement.
TCGTTGAGCGGACGGATCCGAACGGCGACGTTAATGTGCTTCATCTTGCGAGCAGCAGCACGAGCCACGTCACCATGACTGACATTCTTAATTTTCTGGCTTGTGCCTTTGTCCTACTGCACAGTGAGCGAGAAAGTGTTGCAGGCCTTGCAAAGCCTAAAGTTTCACTGATCCATGCATGTGAAATCTCCAGGCGCGCTCGAGGCTACGCGGCAGATGTACGCAATTAGCACATGCAGTCCGGAGCGACACATAACAGACCCACGAAACAAACGTACCATTATACAACTGAGACGGCATCTGCCAACGACCACTGTGTACTGTGGGACAGGTTTACATGATGGACTGCATCGCGCTCCTACGACTGGGCCATTCGCAATTCGCTGTTGTCTGACAATTTGGATTGGGAATCATTTGCAACAGCTATTTGGAAGTTAAGTACCCGCCATGTCACTTGGTTCGTTCAAAGAGAAAGGTCTTGGTGCGGTGTCCGCTTGCTGTCTGTGCTACTTGCAAGAGATTGCGTGTGCGCCTGATCAGAGCACCGAAAAATAGCTACAAGGTTCATATCTGAATATACGTTCTGGCTAGTTGATGTTTGTGTCTGGAAGATTTGCACGAGTGTTGACAGGCCTGGGCCACGAGCTTTCTCTGGTTTGGTGGAACTGTGCCAGACGACGCTTTCGGCCCAGACATGAACTCAGAAGGCGGCTGATGCAGAATTGTAGATGTTCTGCTGAGCTTTGCAACATGTTTTGCAGAGTATGTCAAGCAAGCAGTGGAGCTGGACACGAATGACCAATATGAGCAAGCTTTTGAATACTACATGAAAGGCTTGGAACAATTTCAGATCCATTGCAAATACGATAAAAATCCGGCCTCAAAGGATGCAATTCAGAAAAAGATGGAAGAGTACATGAAACGTGCAGAGTATCTGAAAACTGTCATCAAACAGAACACAGCTACCGATGGTGATGCTGCCGGTGAATCCTCCACAGCTGTAGGGCAGAAGAAAAAGCCTGCGGTATGGCATCATCGGCGCCATGCTTTGTGCGATGCTGGTGTTTAGCAAATGATCCACCACATCCGTCGCCGTGCGTGAAGAGCTGCATCTTGCAGGACAACAATGAAAACGCCGAGCGGGAGAAGATGCGGAATCAACTCAGCAGTTCCATTGTGACCGAGAAGCCAAATGTGCACTGGGAAGACGTTTCTGGTCTTGAGCATGCCAAGGATGCTCTCAAGGAAGCTGTCATTCTACCTGTAAAATTCCCACAGGCATGCGTCTTCTGTTTCTTCTTGCCTTGCCGTCCTGATTGCAGATAACGGCACGATTAAGTTTGCTGGCATGACTGAACTAGCAATGACACAACCACGCTGTGCAGTTTTTCACTGGCAAGAGGAAGCCTTGGAGAGGAATTCTTCTATATGGTCCACCAGGCACGGGCAAATCATATCTTGCAAAAGCTGTTGCTACGGAGGCCGACTCCATGTTCTTCTCAGTGTCTTCGTCTGACCTTGTATCGAAGTGGATGGGAGAGAGTGAGAAGCTAGTCAGTGAGCTTTTTGCAGCAGCTAGGTCAAACTCTCCAAGCATTATCTTCATCGATGAGGTGGATTCCTTGGTGAGCGCTCGTGGCGACAACGAAAGCGAAGCTGCACGAAGAATCAAGACCGAATTCTTGGTCCAAATGGACGTATGGTTTACAAACGCATCTGAGTCTTTGTGTGCAATGACATTTCCTTGTGTCAGAGTTTTGCATTCGTGTCATGTGTGGCTTGCTTCATGCAGCTGTGCCGATGAGTCAGGCGGGCCGACGCCCAATGTGGAGGCTGGCCGAAATGGCAATGAGCGCACCGCACATTATTACCTGATGCACAGATACGCTGCACAGCATGGTCGTTTTACAGCTTACCAATTCTGCTGATTTGCCATTTGATTGTTTACAGCGTGTAGGGGGTCAGCAATAATAAAGAGGAGAAGGTGTTAATCCTTGGAGCGACCAATCTTCCGGACGCTTTGGATCCTGCCATCCGAAGGCGATTTGACAAGCGAATCTACATCGCATTGCCAGACGCACCGTCGCGCGCAAAAATGTTCAAAATCCATTTAGGAGAAACACCACACTCGTTGAGTGAGCCAGATTTCAGAGCCCTCGGAGAAGGCACAGATGGATTTTCAGGGTCTGACATCAACCTGATAGTGAAGGACACCCTCATGCAACCGGTCAGAAAGGTCCAAGAAGCAACTCATTTCAGGTCTGCCTGACATACTCTATGCAAGACTGCTGTATGCCATGTAGCCATGATGTGCATCACATGACGAATGACCCGACTTGCTTGCGCACTATGGCCAGGGCAACTCCTGGGCTGTGCCCTCCTGACTTGAAAAAGCCATTGCATTGTACAGTGATGCCTCAGACAACAGATGGCGCCGTTCTCTTGCATCAGCATGGTAGCTTACATGCACCACCACATGTGGGACCAGGGAAGCATGTGTGAGATGTGTGAGCATGTGTTGTGCCGGAAAGTAGCATACTAGTCGTCGGCGGGGTACAATCATAGCTGGGCACTATGTTGCAGGCCAGCAAAAGGTCCCAATGGCGTGGATGGTTACTGGGAGCCATGTGCTCCAAGTGCTCCCGGCGCACAGGAGAAAGATCTGACCTGGTTTGCCATGAATAATCTGGCAGACAAGGTGTTGGTGCCTCCCATAACCCGGTCAGACTTTGAGGCATCAATGTACCGTGCCCGCCCAACGGTTGGCAAAGATGATCTAGCAAAATACGAGAAATTTACAGCAGACTATGGAGAGGAAGGTGTTTAAGACAGGCAGGAGCGCGAATTTTGCCTTGCCTGTGTGCGGGTGTAAGTGTGCACTTTCCCACAGATACTTTCGGGCTCATACCTATTTTTTCTGTAATATTGATTCAGATTCTGAAAAACTGATTATGTCTACTCAGCCATCGGGTAGAAAGATTCCGTATCGTATGTTATGCAGAATGATGATTGAGTGTGTGCAGATATGCAGAATTTATCATTATTTTGGTCATGGAATGCAATTTGAGTGACGTAGAGGTAGATCCCAACACTACCACTGTTTGCGTCACAGTGGCCTGGCAAGCTGTATTCGAGTAAGCCTCCCACGCAGTGAAGTGATGCTTTCTCTGTTGATGTACACCAATGTGTAGCTAATCCAAATACAGCATGGGGCAGTGGCCGCATCAACATGGTAAACAGGTGTAATTGATACCATGCCTGCTGGGTAAGAGCTGTCGAGATGCCGTTGCACAATTGTGCATTGCTCACAAACAGTGGTGCATTCACCCAGCATGCACCTTGTGCACAGATCTATAGGTGTCCATTGCGCCGTTGAAGCCTACCACCCTTGTCCGTGGTTGTGCAACCTGTTCCAAGCACCTCCTGCGGCAGATGTGTACAAGTCGTTCAATGATGTGCCTGACAGAATTTGCGCAGCGAACGCAGTGTATATAGCAGTCACGCACACTGTAGCCAGCAATCGTGGCTGCTCGTTCCATTGGACTTGCTTTGTGACCGTGTTGACATGTGTTACGAGTGTTCATCAACCGATGATTGACTACGGACTGCAGCGCAACACTTGATTGAAGCACATCCTTGGATCATGCAATGACAAGCGGCCGATCCACTCCTACAGCAGCAAAGCTTGATTCTATCCTTGCCTATCTCGAACCATGACAACCCATTCGGTTGTTCAAGCTATGCTCTGCCTCACATCCTACGCAACTCCACCTACTATTGCAGCTTGCGCCAGGAAAACCACCGGCGCCCTTGCAGAGTATCACAAGAGTGCCGTCTTGCACAGGCCTTGCTTCTTATGCTGTCAGTTGAAGAGATGACAGGAGCACACCCTGCACAGTGACCAAAAGAGGGTCTTTACACTCACGTGTGCAGTCTGGGCCGCAAGCAATGTGAACGATGAATCTAGAAAGAGCATAAAAGTGGTAGCACTCAGACCAATTCATGTCCACACCGCAGAAACCGACCAAAGTCCCGCTCAGCCTGTTGGAACCTCATGAACTCATCATCAGTGTGCTGCCTGGTGCCGTAGACATGGGCACAAGCATGCATGAACCAGCCACTGTCCATACTCATAGGCTGTGTGTGCAGCATGTCAAAAAGGTTACCACTGTCCATACTCATAGGCTGTGTGGACTCTGCTGCCGGTACAAATGTTCGGCAAAGATTACGCTGTTGCATCGGATTTCAGCAGAGCCGACAGATCAAGAAGGTCTCACCTTTCCTCGTTGCGACCACAGGCATTGCCTGGAAAACAGCAACATGTGCAGAATCGGTCAGGCTTATAACCGAGGCAAAACCATCAGCCGGATCAGGACCCAGGAATACGGCCGGTGTTGCTGCGCAAGGCTTACGCACATTCTAAACAATGTGTCAAATCATGGTGTCCAGGGGAAGGTGGGCCCAAGAGCCTTCCGGCACGCCCAGGCCAGCGAGATCCAGTGTGCCAAAGGCGCCTCGGTGAAGGTTGATCACATGTGCGCCGCATGCAGCAAACATCCGTCTGACTTGGTGATACTTGCCTTCAGTCACCCAAACAACAGCTGTAGCACAGCCAACAAATTGCAGCTGCGCTGGCCGACACGGCCTATCTTCCGAATGCAGCCTCAGCTGACCACTCTCGAATTGTGCCACCTGCGGTTCAACAGACTAATAGTCATGGACAGTCCCTTTATCAGAAAACCCATACTTACCCATACTTACTGCTTTAGTAAGGACCAGACCCAATGAAACTTGGTCAGGACGCGGATATCAGGCGCTGCAAGACAGGCGCACCATGGCCTGCTGCGCTGGCAGGCTGAGATGTTCTTCAAGTGTGACGTGGTAGCGCTTTGAAACATGGTGTTTTGGGGATGTTAGCTTGTGTACCATTTCCGTAAGTGTTGTTACTAGGAGCAAACCACTTGTGCACTTGTCCAGCCTGCACCAGCTTTCTAGGCTCAGTGAACAATTGATGGACAGGGTAACACCGCTCTGGTCCAGGCAGCTGTGTGCAACAGGAAATGCCGTCGGTAAACTGCACCTGCCAACGGACGCGACAGCCGGTTTCCGCCTCAACCAGCTCTGTGGTAGTAGGTCGTACACTAGGGGCCCTTCGCGTGGATCATGTGAGCATGTGTATCCAACAGGTTTGTGAACCACCGCAAGAATGCCCTGTGGGCAATCCAGTGGCCGATGATCAATAAGTAGTGTATCTAGATCGACCTGCAAACCAGAGGTCCAAACCATACTTTTGGTACAGTGGTGACACTCCAGGACAAAGAACAGCAGCGTCCTGCAGATCCTGCTTGCTAGTAACGATTTATTCAGCCTTTCGTTTATGAAGCGAAGTGAATCTCCAGGTACAACCACCCATAATCATGCTGTGAGTCACGTCGTGAACATAATGCTCTGCCACCGATCACAACCACTGTAATAGATCATCAACCCATGCAGTAGAGTGGAAAGCGGATGTTGACATGGGCAAAATGTCGCGCGTGCGCAGGCTATCACACTGCCGGAGTGGACAAGTACACACGTGGGTGCGGGTCAGGCTTGACTGTGTTGAGGGAGCTGATGACTGGTATCTCGGAGGAGATCTCGGAGGAGATACTTGCGAATTGCACAAGCCACCCGAAAAAAAGAGTACGGACAGCTGAACCGTGACGCAGCAGCCAGGCACCACCGACTTTCACCATGTGACCAGCAAAATCGGTCGCACTGCTTTTTAAACAAGCAAATCGGATACTTCAAGGCGCGCGATCTAGGCCACCGGCCACGAAGCCGACTTCAACGCTCGCGTGGGGCGAGTAGGAGCTTACCTCTGAGATACTAGAATTTCACGAGGGCGCGACTATGTGTACGGCGATCACAGAATGACAAAGCACATGACACATAAGTACATCCGCATCTTTGCAGGTCAGCAGACACTACAGTCACGACCGCGTCTGTACATACTTCCCGGGATTGACCGTCGGACGATGTTGTTAGTCGAGCACACCTTCATGGATGGCTTTGAGATCACCATGCCCTCAACACTGACCATGTGAGACTTGAGAAACTTCGGGCATTCACTGCGTGTGCAGTACCCCAGACTGGACAAGGCTCGGTCTACGCGCAGCCGCTGTGCATTAGCTGCGACGCCACGACAGCGTGCTTTCGCACCCTGCTGAGCACGTGCCAGGAGCACCGAATTGAGCCCCATCAGCGGTACAATTGGATCGAGCCCATGATGTGCGTAAATATGACCTCAATCCGTCAACAACGCGCCGACCGCTCGGTCTGCGGCTGCACTCCGCGGGCATACATACACATAGGTATTGAGCTACATGCAGAATTTGCGATCGAAGTTGTGAGCTCTACTTCACAATTGCTGTGGTGTCCGCTTCATGTTCGCCGCGGCGTACATTTCACCGGTGAATTCATCCGGCCGGACTGTGATTACAGCATGTATGTAGCATAACTACGCATGCATGCTGCAGGTTGGATCAGAGCACGCGCCATGCAGCTGCACATGCACACGCAGTGCGTTGCAGCGACCTCCAACGGAACATGGTTAGACACTTCAGCGCGCCAATTGACCCTTCAGACAGTGCGGCCTTGTTTTGTGCATATGGCGACAGGCCCTTGACCAAGTGAGCTGCAGCGAATTGCTGCATGTCCTATCCTGGACAGGCATGACCAGTATTGAGTTGGCGTTGACACCGTAAACAATAGCGACAGTAGTACTCCAGCGAGATTGCAAACGCCAAACTGTATGTAGTTTGTACCCGTTTTTCGATGATCGCATGCTGGTGTAGCTGAATCCGTTGGGATCGACACCTGACACGAAATTCAGTTGACGTCGCCATGAGCAGACGGCGGAAGGACACAAACTCCTCATACTTTTCCAACATGAGCTTCTTCTCGTTATGCGATATCCAGTGCGACATTTGGATTGTGTTGATCTCTGAAGTGCTGCATGCGTCGCCATCTGGACGGTTACTCTTCATCGGCTATGATTTAGGAACAGGCAGACAAAGAAACTGAGTTTCCACTGCGATATCTGCAGGAATACCTTCCTAGATTCGTCGGTGGTGACCTTGGATACCCAGCATCAGATGGGCTCTGTGCACACTCGGTGGCCACAAGAACCCCCGCACGATCTTGATCGCCAGTTGAAGGAAAAACGATCTGACAATGAGCAGCACAGAAACATCAAACTACAAAGGTCTAAGCAGAAAGGTCACCGGTGAGAGGTCCCTCCGATATAAACTTGATCAGTAGAACTCAATAGATCCATGGTTGATGTGCGTGCGTGAGCTGGACCCAAGAGCAGTGAATGCACTCCACGGGCGTCTTGTTTAACTGCTGTAACGCGGAAAGCCACAGTGTCCATGCACGGCGCGCTTCCTGGTGACACCATCACAATGGTGCAATCACTGTGCAGCCCAGGATGTCTGAAGCAGCACTCGTGCGTCGCGCACCCCGACTTACGGACTACAAACTGCGTCATGGAAGCCAGTGATGAGCCACCAGCCCAAGTTTTGTTCGCTGAGGAGCTGCGTGCTGCCAAAGAGCGCTTGAATCTCACTGAGGCTGAGCGAAAACTGCAAAAGATATCCATGCGGGAGCTGCGGGACGTTAGCTGGAGCACAGCTCTGCTGACATGTGTTCTGGCCGACAGTATCACACCACCGCCCAAGCCAACTGCTCAGCTTGAAAACCTGCAAGCAAAGAAAGTCGCAGACCACATGCACAGGACAAGGAACTTGCGCCGGATGAAACTGCTGTATGAACAGTTTCTGGGACGCACATCAGATGATGCGACAAGTCTCGAACGCATGCGTTGCAAATTAAGCAGCAGCGTGCGTGTTGCTTTTGTGTTTGTTTGAATTGCACTGCTGCTCTGCGTCTTGCAGGCGTACTTGCGTGGATCTGAGACTATGCAGTGGCAGCTAGCAGCCACTTGTGGTGGCAAAGCATCTGTGTCCGCCGTCTTGCATACTTGCAATAAGCTGTCACTTAGCCTCCCCATGCCAGCACATAACTTCACCAGCACTGAGATGGCGTGGACCCGCCAATACACATTGCATGTGATGTGGACATGCAGATGGCGCATCGTGTACAGCCGGCACAGACAGCGTTGCACGGCCTGTTCAGCGCACTCCTTAGCCGAGCGCATGCTGCACAGCGGAGGCGCCACGTGTTGACACACCAGCAGTCTTCAGACGCGGCTTATACGCCCACAGCACCGTTTCCAGCCGGGCAGGGTACAGGATACCTGCAGCATGACATAGAGCTTGCTGCTGCTCTTGCCGATGGTGAGGATACACCTGATGCGGGCCGTGATGGCCCTGTCGACAGAGCTGGCAAGCCTGCAGGAGCTGGGAAAGCCGGTGGTTGTGCAACAGATGATCAAGCAACTGAGCTTGAGTGCTACCAGGTGGCTGAAGCAGCGACCAATCTTGCAGCTGTGCTGATCAATCACACCTTGCAGCAGGTGTGGCTGGTACCCCGTCAGCATGCAATAATAGTGCAGCTTTGGAATCAAACTCAGGATTTTACACATGCATGCTGTCTGCAGTGCAAGCTGCATGGCGCCTGTGCTTGGACGCGCGGGCATCCTATCAGCAGTGTGCCCAAGGTCTTGGACGTTTCAGCGGAGCCTGAGTACGAGGAGCAGGAGAACTTGTTCCGCTTCTTGCTTGTGGCACCGGGGCATGGGCTCCTCAGGGATGCAGCACCGTTCTGTAGCGGGCTCACGGACCCGGTGGCAGCAGACCATGGCGATGGTGCAGGCACGTGCTTGCTTCACCCCTGAGCAGGTCACATCCGCAAACTTTGGCGAAAGTGCGCACTGCAGCAGCGTGTGGAGTTCGCCTTAATTCTGCCTTGACAAGACAGTGACATGTTTGTTGC
>JALKAD010000153.1:70063-81061 GCA_024500015.1 Ulva compressa | reverse complement strand
GAGGGCAATGGCTGCCCACAAACAGGAGATGCTGCGGCGTGCCAAGGCCCATGTAGCTCAGGAGCAGCGCCAAGCTCGCCAGAAGGTTCGTGAGGCAATGCAAGAAACGCAGGGTGCAGGGCAACATGACTCCACAACCGTGCATGCAGCAGAGGCAAGCGTGCCGACACAGGCTCCAGAGGGCATTCCCTCGGGATCAGATGGGGTGGACGTAGCCCTGGAAATCGAGGATCGGCTGACTGAAGCACACCGGCAGAGTCGGCACAACAAGATTGAGAGTGATGTTGCCAACATGACGCGCGCAATATTGGCAGAAAAGGGCCTTGATGTGCTCAGATTTGTGGAAGACAATTTGACGCCCAAGCAGATGCTGGATGCCGTAACAGAACACGTTCCCCGCAACCGGGCAGAGGTGCGACGACTCCAGTGTCATAGGGTCAGACCAGCCAGTGGACTCATCATGGTCCGCGCTACTTGCACTTGTGATTTGTAGCATTTCAACACAGGAAATGGTCTCAACATGCCCACTCTAGCCAGCCATTACGCTTATGACTTCATAGAGTGTTGTATGGGACTGCGATCAGCTGAGCACTCGTGATGATGGCAGCAGCCTTGTGGGATGCAGAGCCAGAGATGCTTGGAATGTATGCAGGTGAGGCAGCTTCTGCAGAAGCACAATGATCAGACACTGAAGTTGTTGCTGCGGGAGGTAGGACTGGATTGGGAGCCCGGCCCGGACCCCCGCGCTGATGCATTAGCACGACTTTCCCAGCATGTACACAACTTCTTGCTCTGACACACATGGTTCACAAGACACCGGCAGTAAGGCTGATTGACTCCACGACGACACGTCCTGTAAGACTACTGCCTCGCAGTACAAAGCCAATCGCTTAATGTGTCATGCACCGAGCTGAGCCCACTTATTTCGGAGGCTCCGTGTCTTGAAAGATCCAGTCAACAACATATTCTGGGCACAGGCGTGCACTTGAGGCTGAACGTTCAATCGCTCTGCCTCGCATATTGCAGTGCCTGAGTGCGGAACGTGCAGCCAGATAACGTGTGCGCCTGTCTTGCATGGCCACAACACTTTGTGCTTGACTAGAGTTGTGGACACATGCGGTGTGGCACTGCGACGCAGTGTCACAACAACCCGGCCGCGCCCTTCAGAGCGTGCACTCTTAGGTCAACTGTGTCTGTGCTTGTGACACGGATGACTACCGAATCTTCAGCGCAGCATGTAGGTGGCACATATTCTTGGAGCGTTGAACGTTGGCGTCCCGCGTGATCATGGCCAAGCAGCAGGGGTGACGCGTGGACAAGTGAAGCAGCAGAGTAGCAAGCGGGAGTGGAAAGCAAAGGCCCTGGGGAGGCCAGGATGCAGATGCTGAGAGTAGGTGTCTATTTCCAATCAAGCTGCTGAGGACCGTTCGAACATACGTCCCATGTAGCCAATCGAATTGGTTCAGGTGAAATCAGGCTAGAATGGAGGGTTTGGACTGCACGTAGCACTGTGGCTGATTTAAATCGAGTTGGCACTTTTTTGGGGTTGGCTACGCAGGATAGCACAACGTGTGGAACATATGCTGGAACTACGTTCAGAATCTACACATCCCACCGTGAAACACCACGAACGCATGAATTTGTCGCCTTTCAATTTAGCGTCACGTCAATTGGCCAAGCGAACACCTGCATTGGAACGATTCGTCTTTGATGACATAGTGTCTATGAGGGCACAGCAGTGGCCATCGACATGTCGACAAGGCGCAACATGGAGTCATTGCTGTGATCACGACAGGGAAACGATGTACGAGCCGTGTGGTAGGGATTACAAACATCAAGAAGGCCCACGAACGCCACAACTAGCGGTTCAGTTGGACCCAGCACCTTGTCGAATCAGGCCAGACCCCTCTGCACAGGCTTGCGACAAGCATGCCTTGTGTGCGTCACAATACTGTACACATTTCATACATCGCACTGTGTCAGCTTGGGCTTTTGGCATGTGGTGAGTCAGGTCATTCGAGTGGCGTACAACAATTCCGCCTTAGCTAAGCATGTCGCTGAACCAAAGCTCCCGTCACCCTCCGACAAGAGTTCGAACGGACCCCGAAGAGATGCCATTATTAGCTAGCGGAGGCGATGGTGGCAGCTCATCATCGTCCCCTCAATCACGGGTGCAGTCTCAAATGCAGCTCCAGCAGAGCCGGGCTGTATCGCAAGTGGAGGCACAGCAACTCGGACAGGAGCTCCAAGAGAGGGACCGGGATATTCACCAGCTGGTGGGAACTACAGTCGAGATTCAACAAGTGGCCGCAGATATTGCAGCTTTAATAGAGCATCAAGGCGCAGCTGTCGAGCAGGTTTCAGTGCACGTTGGAGACGTCGCCCAACACATTGAAATGGGGGCAGGTCAAGTGGAAATCGCCAGAGCACGGCAACGAAAGTTTCGAATTGATTTCTGTGGTTGGGTTTGTATCATGTTGGGAACTGTGTGTGGCCTGTACCTTGCCTTTCATGTCTTGTAGCAATGTTGTAGCCCTTTCACGTCTCGTAGCGACGTTGTAGCAATCTCAATTTATGTTTTAAGGATCTTGTGTCTCGCATTCATATTCAATATTGACGTTCACTCCACATGATGCGATGTTGTCTTCGAGACTTTCTGCAACAAGGCGTGATGTTGGGTATCACCCATGCATGCTTTGTGGTACGCAGGATCAATGCACATGATTGTACTTGTGACTGGATTGGAAAGTGGTGTCAACGCGTATTCGTGCCAGTTTACATGGTGGCAGCCTAAATAATATTCCACACATTGAATTTTTCACATGTATGGATCCAACATCAAACTGCCCATTGCTGGATCGCACTTCACACCTACAGCCCATGCTTCGTGGGCCAAAGACTGGGCTGTGGCATGACCTCTTGGCAAGACAATGCTAACTCAAAACGTCACCTGAGCTGATGCCAGTGTTGAAATCGATCATGATTCTGAGCTGCCTGGACTGCTTGTGCAACGTGGTCTACAACAATGTCCGCAGGACACTGGTCATAGTTTGTACAACCACGAAATACACCAGTGCGAACGAGCACGGAGCGCCATGGATGCCCTGCATCATTTGCGCCTCTAACATCTACTTCAGGATTGTCCCCAACCATGTAGATGGGTTCTGCATGTGACCAACCTGCAACACGATCCCGAATCGTGCACAACGGTGTGAGCAGGATTCATGCCAGTGTTCAGGTTGGGTTCAAATGATGCATAATCACGCATGTAGCTGTCGCAAATGATGCACTATCACGTCTCACTCGGCTGTTGCAGATGCAGTCCAGCTTTCCGGATGGAGCATTTACACACCTGACAGTCTGGCATGTTTGTCTAAAAGACACTGCGCCATCTTGTATGGTTTTGAAGTTGGCTTGCCATACATAGATTCAATCACCAATGCACGTTGCGTGGCCTCCATATGTAAGTGAGACAGCGCTCGCCTGAACGCTCCCAGCCCAAACCTTGGGGCGTGAAACGAGTTAGACCATAGCAGGTCATCTTGTCCAAAGTAAACTGCGACACCTGTACCCATCGTGCCTGCAAGAACGCAGACACTGAAAAGTATAGTTGCTGGTGGCCCCGACACATGCAATTTAGTGAAGAAGCCCAACAACCGACCGTTCTACAGCAGAGTAGACTGCAGTGACACGAGGGCAGCCACTGCTGCTAACCTGCACAACGGCACTGAATGCCCTAGTTTGTATCATGCCTGCTGAGTACACCAGGCGAAGATGTTTGCTAATATTCAGCGGAATATCAGGTAGCAGTGCCCACTCATTGTCCGGATACTTCCGATCCCAGTTGGTGCATGCGACGCCCACTTGTGGATCATACCTGGTGAGTGGGCAGCAGAGCCAATGAGCACACCATTGTGCTGGATGACATCAAAGCATAGCTGCAAGTCGCGTGACCAGTCATCGGGGTCAGTGAACACCATAATGGCCCGGATGGGCGAATCAGCGGATGCAGCGCCATACTCCTGCAACGCACAACAGGCTTGAGCATGTGATGCCGATGCTCTGTGCACGGCATTAGGCACCCCACAATAGCTGTATGCACGATCAGGCTGCTTGCATGATGGTAAACAAGGTCCTGGCACCGATTTTGCTGTGACAGCGGCTCAGACCTGCACGGGACACGGCTGGCCAAGCTGCTCTGCTACCTCGGCTGGTGTTGGAATCTGGCTGAACGGAACTGCATCAGGTCCGAGAGCCGCGGCTAGCTGCAAAGGCGACAATGCCCTACTGAAGCCATAGTTCCAGGCAGCTTGAAGCGACTCGCCCCGGCCACAGACAAGTACACTCTCCGTGGCAAATCTGGGCAGAAGTTCTGTCATGGGAGTATGGGCCATGATCACCTGCTTAGCCGTAATTTGGCAGTGCAACAATGAAGACAAGTGCTCCGCGCGCGAAGCTTCTGTGCTACCGCCTCCATTCGTTAAAAACACAAATGGCCAACCCGCTCTGGACACAGCAGTGACTGCATCCAGTGCCTGTGGGATGGCCTATGCACATGTCCCAGATCATTAAATGCGCAGCAGGTGCAAGCCAGGGCGGCTCACATGGCATTGAGTGCTACCTTCGGCCATATGGTGGCCATTCACAACCAAACAGCAACGTGTCTGTCATGAGTCCGCCCAAGCATGTCTTACCTGACGTCCGCGTTTGAGAACTCCATCGATATCAAATGCAAAAGCAGGGGTCGGCCCTCGCGTGCTGGGGTAGGGCGGTGCAAGCGTGCTCAGGAACTTACAGCACGTCAGTGCGCTTGCATCTGCATATCTTGTGATCGCACGCATACTTGAGCAGAGATACCAACACTAATTTTTTGCATACATGTTGATAATCACATGTTAGGGATCTGTGAACCTCTGATACAACAACACAACTGAGGAAGGGTGTGTGTACAACGGGAATCCGGCATCCTGGGCGCAGGTAGTACGCGCCAGCATGCAGCAGCAGAGGGTGCAGAGAGCAATTTAGGTGCACAATCGGGCTTCACGCCCGCCTTCAGGGGCCTACCAGGTCGAACGGAATGGCAACGCAATGGCGTTGACTGGGACGATCTTGTGCTGTTGCATGCCAAGTATTTGCATGCTCCGGAGACGCGCAGCAGAACCACAAACATTCTTCCAACGCGCATCACCACATGTCAAATCCGTCAGACGACATCACAGCGAAGAAACATGTTAGCGGAAGCGCGGCATGCGATTGTACACTGTGTGTTGCTGATCTCCACGTGCATCAGGCCCCGACGGACGACGCGACACCCAGTAGCACCTACGATTTGCACCCTTCGTGACATGTGAGATGGATAGTGCCCCACACAAGCTTGATCGAGTTCCTAGTGTCCGTCATGCAACATGGCCTTGAGCAGACGGCTGCCTGTTTTGTGTTTTGCTCGGCGTTTCGCGTCAGCATGTCGCCCACTGGCACTGCCTGACATTCGGCGTTCGGCAGGCTGGAGACAGAATGCAAGCAAATGGTCCAGTAAATTCCCTGCGTCCATGTACTCGAGCTGGTGTAGTTCGAGTGTGTCTCGATCTGAATCACCGGAGAATACTATACCTTCACCATGTCCATTGGCTACGACTCCAGTTGATCAGCGCCTCCCGAGTATACTTAGAAAGGTACGAGATTTTGTTTTGTAAGCTGCTGCAGTGCGACAAGCCACACCTGCAGTCTCATGATTCAGCGTGCCACAACATACAACGGCAGCGGTCGCCGAGTCAAGCACAAGTATCTGATCACCACAAGCCTACAGATACACAAATGGGCATCAAAACCAGCCATGGGCCGGCCAGTCTGGCCATCATTGTTCATGCCAATGAAATCGCCACTGAGCGAGGTCCTCGCTGAATCCCATCTTTCAGGAGAGCCTTGTGCACACCCACACACCATCCCAATAATGCTGCAAAGGTGTGACCATTTCATCATGATAGACTATCACTTTCCATTCGCATTGTCCAGCACCAACGGGTATGCATGGTGCTGTGCAGCGCAGAGCAACAGGGCCATACGATTGGCTTGGTTATAAACTTATCCGTGTATCACGACCTCTATGCGGGTGATCTACACGGCCACCACCTGCAAATGCGCCATGTACCTCTTATGAGCAAAAACTTGCCTACAGCCGAAGCTGTTCAGGAGGTGATTGGACACGCAAAACAGTTTTGGAGGGACAATGCGGGATCGTGCATTGCAATCCACTGTGCGTACGGTGCGAATCAGCATCTGAACCCAGGATGTCATAGTTGACGGACAAGAGCCCATGTTCCTGTGTGGCAATTGCATGACAAGCAGCTTTCTGTACGAGCACCAAAACACTCCCGCAGTGCGACACGTAAGAAAAGGGGTGGAATGATGCCGCATCAGCCACTACAGTTCTGCAGGGTACAACAGGACAGGCTTCATAATCTGTTGCTATCTGATAGAGGTCTGCGGCCTCAGTGTGGAGGCCGCATTAGCGTCTTTCGCGCATTCAAGGCCCGACGGCATACGGCACGAAGACTTTCTGGAAGGACTTCAAGCGAGATACGCGGGCCTGCCTCCTGCGCCAATCTCAGCCTTTTGTGCCACGCCGGTGTATGACACATTCTACAGCAGTCTCAAAGCAGGAGCAACCCAGCTGCATGATCTGCACTCTGCTGCGGGCTGGGCCGAGGGAGCATGGGAAGTTTTCGTTGCTGAGGGCAGGCATGTTCAGAGTGGCTGCATGGCGATCGATCCTGTACACCATGCTAGTGTTGCAACGAACGACTCGCACAACGACTTTGAAGGCCTGTTGATTGAAGATAGTGCCGCTGCAACAGTTTCTTGCTGACCTGATAAAAGCAGTTCACGTGCGCTTTGCGCGGGAGAGCATAGGATGGGCCACGGTGTGTTGGATGACTGATGTGGCTGGCAGTCTGTCCCCAGCCTGGCCCTGCCAAAACGCAGATGCTGCATTTAAGCTTCGCCATGTACATGACTATTGTGCTTTATAAAATGAGCTTGACGCAGTGTTGGCGTCGCTGCTGGCGCCCATAGGGGTAAAGCCATGCGGACGCGACAAAGCAAACATGCCCGCAACTCATGCTGGCATGTTTGTCAGCCTCTCAGTTGCACGCTTCGGCAGCTCGTACTCAAGCACCACGACTTGAACAGTGTAACAATGGATCCATGTTCGCGTGTGCAGAGCCCCAGGGATGCACCAATGCTGTGGGAGAACTGAGCACACTGCATCAACTCCAGTGATGCGAATGCAGTGTGCAGACAATGTGAGGCAGAGCACGGTGATAGACCATCGTTTATCGCCACCTCTATGAGGGTGATCAACCTCTTTTCGTTATGTGTCCTCAATAATCTTCCATATCACAACCATTCATACGGTGTGCTTCACAGAAATCACGCGGTTGCCTTGCAGCGATGGCATCAAGCCAATTCCAATTGCGACACAAGCGCACAAGGCCATAGCCCGGCCGATTCACAAGCACATGGTGATGTACACAGGCTCAGTCACGCTTGCAGGTGCTGACACATACAGTCACAGCACAAAGGCCCGAGCCGGCGTCATTTGCTGTCGGCCCAATGTGTGCTGGGCATGTCAATGATAATTGGCCACAAACGGCCATGCGGCAGTTTTAGGAGCATCATTAACCAGAAACAGTCGAAATGAAGCACTGAATTTCGTTAGGCCACCAGGGTGTAGCAGCTGTGTCAGCATACACCATTGCTTGCATGGGGTCAGCCAGTGCCTCACTGCCTACTGTTATTCCACACCCCGATGCAGGAGGAACTCTGTATCTCGAGATAATCGCACTTGCATGTGCACTCACTCTCAAGGCATGCCATTGAGATTGGCGTATCTGATATTGTGAGTGGACACTCACTCCGCGTGCCTCCTGGCACTGTGCATACTGTGGCATGGGCATGTCCATGGGATCTACCAGTTTCAGCACTGACACGCAAACACATTCTTGCAGCTACTGCTGTGGGGCTATTAGCATCCGCTTTTTCCCCATTGTCGCCGAGCTGTGATGTGTCTCGCACAAATGACGCTGTTCGCTGATGCATTGTGCACATGCGCGGTACAGGCATGCGCGGTATAGGCAGACGCTGGATGCATGCGTTTTCAACGGATCATGTCTGCCATAGTTCATCCAGCACCAAAACGATCTTTTGGCTGCCACTATCGACACAGCACAGGCACGCTATCACCCATCTCTTTAGAGAGTGCGTGCGTGCGTGCGTTTCGCAGATCCTGTGAGTACGGCAATTTCTTTCCGCACGACAATGAGTACCAGTACGTCAGATATGCCGCCGGGCGCAAGAGGAGGAATTTGAGCCATGTCTAAGATCCATCTGCGTAGTTGACGTTATCGTTCAGGCGCTCATGCGAAAGTGGTAGCCCGGAATTGAGCAGTGACGCTTGGCAACCTTGTTGTCACCAACTGCGGAGAGAAGGGGAGCAGGTGCTTTCCAACAAAAAGTGCCAACGTTCATTTACTGCTCCTATGAAAGCACAACGTTGGAACTAAAGCGTGATCGCCATCTATTTGGCTTTTGTAGAATTTGTCGTATCGCTGGCAAGGCTGTAATGCAGATGTGGATGCATGGCTGGTACTGCTGCAGGTCGTTATGGTGCTGAGATTTCGTTCTTGGCTCATTGCACTGGCTGTGTCGCTGGCGTTGTCAGACGTTGTCCGTGGGCAGGAAGGTGCGTGAAGAGTGATGTTTCGCTGTATGCGTCGATGCTCGCGACACACTATGGGTCAACATTGCAGAAACATCGTATTTGCTGTCATTCCTTTGTCATGGCGTTCTGTGCCGGAAGCTGGTAACATCATGCAAGCATGGCGCGGAGCCAGGAGCACTTGAGAAAAGGCGTTCGGCCTGTAGATCTCACTCCGGAGGAGCTCAGAAGAGAGCCCTTAAGTCAACTAGATCCCCCTTACAAAGCCTTCAGGGATAGGGATTATAATCGTCTCAAAGAAGGCGACCCGGAGCGGTCAGAGGTGCTGGAGGATCTGCCCGCTGGTGGCATCACTGTCCTCAGCATCGCTGAATGTGCCGTGGAGTGCACCATGACTCCAGATTGTAACGCAGCTTCATGGTATGGCGCGTCCCCGCAATGGACGGATGTGAGGAACTGCTGGCTGAAGAAATTGGAACCAGCCTGTCAGTTGCCTAGTGATGCAGAGGAGCATAATGATAATCGGGCCTTCCTCATTGCTCTACCACGAGAGTGTGCGTGTTCTAAGCTACTGCGATCACGTCACAATGTCGCTGATCCTGCACCTGATGAGACTGCTGCTCACATGGGCATCATTCCCACTACTAGTCGGTGCACTATACACATTCAAAAGACTGCTGATTGCACTTGAGTCTGTCCCCCAGTAGCTTTGCATTTCCTCAATCACATCAACAGGGGACGACCATGGCATCATCTGCCTGCATTGGATAGGCCACGAACGCTTGTTCTGCACTTGGCGCTGAGTGCACACTGCTTGGAGATTCGAGTGTGTTTATACAGGTAATGGCCAGCCATCGATTTCATCACCCCCAGATCGCAGTGTTGCAGTCTCTCCTGAAGGTGCTCCCGATGAGCGCCCATCCGAAGCCAGTCAGCAACAGATGCAGGATGACACTGACGAAACCATCAACACCCCAGCCGAGGTGCAGGCGGTCCTTGGCGACCGACAAATGAATTCTGATGTCCCGAATGTGCGGCCCAGTTGACACCATATTGTATGAATTAATGTGAATATGACTATCAGATGCTAGCACACATGTTTGCCAGTTGCCGACCTCAACTTTCAGGTCAAGTGGGTATGTAGCCTTGCACCCTCTGGGCCGTCTCAATGTTTCATTGTTGCTGCACATGCGGTGCACCTGTGAGGGGGGGGGGGGGGGGGGGGGTTCAGAACTGCCTTGAGGTCCTGCATGGTAGGTGTTGCCTTGTTGCTGATTAGCAATCACACACTTGTCCTGCCTGCCCTGTGTTGCCAGGCCGTCCCTTAGCGAAACTGTGTAATCCCAAGTTCGTCCTGCTGCGTCAATTGACCACCTGCTCTGCACTGTGCAGGTGACAGAGATAGAGAGTGTTGCCATCGCAACGTGCCCAGGGCGCCTGTCCGCCATCTCTCTTCTGGGAATTGGAGTTGCATACATAGTGCTTTGACTCAGTGGAAGTGTTTGAAGCACAGTGCTGGCTCGCTGCAAGCACCTCTCACCCAGACACATGCACCGCTGTCTGGAGATCTTCACTTACCTACGCAAGCTGGCAGTCCTGCCTGGCAGCGCTGTCGTCTCTGTCAGTCTGGCGTGCAGCTGATGCACAGCATCGTCAGTAATGGGTGGTGCATGCAGCAGGTGACCCAAGACGCTGCATACCGTGTGCTGCAGATGCAAGCGAGATGCCTCCTGCCCTGTCCACGGCGGTTGTTCCTTCCACAGCAGCTGGTGATGAAAGGCCTGTGCTTGCAACGGGTGCCATTGGTGCAACGGGCGCCATTGGCCACCGGCGACAGCAGTGAGCATGCCATGTGTCAACGTGATGATGCAATGCAGGATTCCAGGCCAGGAACGTTGACTTTGCAGTCGCGCTCGGGCATGGTCGTGCGATGGAAGCGTGCCTTTGCTGTGTCTGTACGCCCGTTATGCTTTGCTGCTGACTTCTCTTCAGTCCGGCACTGATCAACTCAGACAGGGTGCACCGTACATTCCAGCATTGCCCAGGGGTCACGCAGAGCCGCAGCCACAGCCGCGGCATTCCAGCTGCTGCATTCGTGCACCCGAATTATGCACATATTGGCACAAGACGTGGCAGCTGTAACCCGGCAATGCTGCTGTTGGCAGTCCAGCGATGCGTTGGTCTATAGTAGGCATTCTCCTCCTGGGGCGAATTAGGCAGTATCTTCAGGGATAGAATACATTCCACATCAAATGTGGTGAGCTCATTGAATGCTCAGACAT
>JALKAD010000153.1:56586-66921 GCA_024500015.1 Ulva compressa | reverse complement strand
AGCCCCAGCCCCCCTGCCGCTGGTGCCATAGTCACTGCCACCGAACGCTGCGGGCCAAGCGGCGGCTGGGGAGAGGCCGGGCGAGAGGTGGAGGAGGCGGGTGAGGGGGAGGGACGTGGAGGGGTGGGAGAAGAGGGGATGGGCAGGCTGCGGCGTGTGCTGGGGGATGAGGGGGATATTCCTCGTGCGTTGGTGTGCGGTTGTGGCTGTGTGCGCTGATGTGCGTTGTGGTTGCCCTGGTTTTGTGTGTTGCTGCTTAAGTGTTGGTCCTTAATTGCTGCTGGACGCCTGCTATGATTCGGTTGCTTGCTTGCTTGCTTGTTGTTGCCCTCGCGGTTGGGCTCCTGCGTCGATCTCCGTGTAACACCTCACCGGGGAAGCATGACCGCTAGGACTGGCCACTTGCCAACATAGCTCTGTTGCCGAGGCACTGTGACGTCAACACTAGCCGCAGACAGATCACGATGCCAGGAAGTGCAGCCCATTCGCAAACCTTCATGCACGCAACTGACGTTCTGCACGTACGCGCCGGACGGAAGGTCGGCAGTCACCGGGGCTGCTGTACGTAGGTGAATCATTCATGTACACCAAAGACACCTGCTGACTATAGCTCGGTGTGCAGAACCAGCCAGCGCACTCGATGTTGATGAGATACTCGGGTGCACATCGTTTGCGGAATTGCCAACGCAGAAAACGGAGCTGGCTTAAGCTTGTACATGTGGCCTGAGGCTGTTCGTGCGTGTGCGCGGGGCCCGCGGGGACGACTGGCGTGTGTGGGCTTGGAATGTGTCACAACGGTAACCATGGCCAGCGCTAGTGTTGCACACCCAGTCACGATGCCAGCTGTCAACTATTTGAGCGGTATACCGGTGTACGTATTCACGGGATCATGGTATCAGGCCTGAATTGCAGTGTACTCAGAACTCTCCGACGGCTGTTTAAGCTTCGAAGGCTGATCGAATACATATGGGATCAGCAAGTGCGGCTTTGAACATGGTGGGCACTGCCTACTATAGTATAGCTAGTTGGTTATTCTACAGGTATCAAGGACATATGAATCGCTAGATCCAAAAAGCTAGATCACAATGTACCAACGCAGACGAGGTCCATGTTAGCAGTGATGCGCCTTGCAAAATTGGTTTGCATTTCGCGGAGGCCTTCGTTGTACATGTGTTACACCGTTGTACATGTGTGAAAGAGCTCTGCCATGTGTGAAAGAGCTCTGCAGTGTGTGTGGCCATGTGAACGGTAGCTCGCATTATCAATGATTCACAAGCATTTCTTAAACAGAACTTAAGAGGAAGGAAGAGTGAAGCTGATGGATCTTTGACGTTGAGCGGTGAGAGCTCTAGATCTGATCATGGACGTAGCGGTTCGAAATCCAATCGCAAGCGGTACCGGTGTGATCATTGCCACTTGCGTTGGAAGCAAATTTCGCGATGATCAGTGGAAGACCGTTGTAGAAAGACCCGGAAGTAGGAAGATACTGAACATGCGCTTAGAGTCTGTCACAATTGTACTTCATGAATTCATCACTGCCCATTTGTGGTGCCAAGTCGCGAATCATCATTAATATTAGGAAGGCGTCCCACCTCATCAGGCACGCTCGAGCACTTGCAGAGTCAGGGTGGCATGACGTGCCCTTGACAGCTGCGGCCTGATGGGACCCCTAAAACCGCCTGGCCATGGAGTTCGAAAACTACTATACTCTAGGCGAGCTATCGAGGCCTTGCGCTGCTCACTTGCGACCGCACATCCGTCCACCTCATCGATGACCACACGCGAGTGCCAAATGTTAACATATGTTCATATCTAGTTGCGTGTGTAACCTGGCGTCAGCCGTTAACGTTCTTGTCGGAAAGAGATTTGGTGACAATTTCAAAAGTTCAAGCTTTTGGGCATGCATTGCGTCGACAGCGCGGAGTTTCGATTCCGTCGTTGGCGCGCCGCGCCGATTAACTCTCATGCAACGTCGCTGACAACCGAAAACAGACAGCATCAACGGCTTGCACGCTTGAGCCACGAGATGCAGCATTACAGACGGTTCCTGCTACCCACAACCAAATTCTTTGCTCCATGCTTTCATGCACGTGGACTTGCTAATTAGGTGCCTGACATGTCGAACAGCGAAAATCGTTCCGTCTGCGGAAGTCTTTCATTGCCATGGTTTTCTTGGTGATGCACAACTCCGCAAAAAACATTGGGATCCATTCTCTTGCGATGTGCTTGGTGTGATCTGGATAGATGCTTCAATGGTCGTTAACAGCAGCAGCGGGGACAGCCCGGAAGTAGCGAAGCCGGAAGCGCCCGCACTGGTCTGAAAGTTTGCCACAGGTAAGGCATTGTACTGTTGTATGTATTTGAACCGGCGCGGGTACTTGTTGATTGAGAGTTCTGCACGATATTTTTTGTTGACCTCCGCACTCCCTGAGTGATGATCCCACATGGTCGCAGATTATGGCAACAGTACGTCAAATTACAGTACACAATTGATTGGTAGGTGGACTCGGCACATGTGTCTGTGCTCAAACGCTAACGCTCTCGCGTCGTTGCCGCGGAGCACGATGGTGGGCTGTCGTCGGCGTAGGTGGGCGTTCGGGTTGTTTGCCACACAGTTCAGTTGCAGACAGATTGGAAACGCTCATCCAAAACAGCTGAATTGGCATCTGTGCGTCATGTCAAGCATCTCGCGAGCAAGTGCGCGCTGCCTGAGGCCAGCGCAAGAAGTCACGCGCGCTTTGCAGTATGCATGATCACGCCACTCCCAATGAGAAGCAGGGTCATTCTCCGTGGTCGAGTGCTGTGGCTGGGATGTGGCACAGTTAGATTTGGCTTTCAGTCTTGCGGGATGTCTCACGTTGCTCAATGACTACAGCACGCAAGACCTGCGCGTGAATCCGTCGCGGAAGTATACCTTCGATCACATGTTGGTTTATACAAGGAGCTATTGCACTTCTGCATGTGACAAGTTGTGCGTCTATTGCTGGAGGTCTTCGAAGTATCTGAGGCAGCTCTGCAGGTGGGGTGTGTCCCATGGCAAAGAACGTGATGCCGTCAGACCGGCTCAAAGACTTCACGATCCAAGAAAGAAAGATCGGGCGAGGGAGTTTTGGCGAAGTGTTTCTCATGGCACATAAGCAGACAGGGAAGCAGTATGTGCTGAAGAAAGTGAGGTTGAGCCGCCTGAATGATTGGCAGCGCAACGCTTCACACATGGAAATGCGCCTGGGTACGAGTCTACATAAATGCATACGTGTTCACTGTCCTACATACTCCTGGTGGAGGGCTGGCTACGCTGTCTCCTGTGTGCATGTTGATTTGGTCATGCCTTCCCTGATTCACATTACACAGATGCCTTTTTACAATGCAGGTCAACAGCTGCAACACCCCTTCGTTGTGCCTCATCACAGCTCGTGGGTTGACCGCGGCCACACCGTTCACATGGTGCATGAGTATTGCGCCAATGGTGATCTGAACAGCCTGCTACAGCAGCAGAAGGTGTGAACTGCACTTCGTCTGTATGCTGATCTGTCCAGCCACGTGTACGTTGTTCAGGTGCAGCATACTTCTGATCACTTTCTCAAAGCTTTCATGGTACAGGGGAAAGGGTTTCACGAGGAGGAACTGCGCCTGTGGCTTGCAGAGTGCTTGCTTGCACTAGCATACATGCACAGTCAAGGAGTCATCCACCGTGATCTAAAGCCGAGCAACCTGTTTCTGAACGATTCACGTGACATCCTGATTGGAGACTTTGGTCTGGCTACATATCGCAGAGGCGACCCTGAAGAAGACCATAGCTTTGTCGGGACTCCGCCATACATGAGTCCAGAGATCATCAATAATGAGGACCATAGCTTCGAAACTGACATATGGTGCGCAATGCCAATGCTGATTGTTCCAATATCAACAATAATAACTGCAAGTGCTTACCATGCAGGGCATATGTGCTTGCGTTTGTCGTGCCGTGCAATGCTAGGCCTCGTGCTGCTCCAGTTTCCATGTGCTGTGAGTGGTGCTTACGTCCTCATGCTCTCAGCTACTTGCAGGTCGCTAGCCTGCTGCATGTGGGAGCTTTCTTCAGGCAAGCCAGCGTTCCAGGCTTTCAACCTGGAAGGCCTGGAAGCTAAGATTGTGCGAGGTCAGGTGACAATGCTGCCGAAACGATACTCATCAGAGTGGGCGCTGCTGCTGCGGTCCATGCTCGTCGCAGACCCCGCAAAGCGCGCGACCATCGCTTCGCTGCTTGAGACTCCATGCATGCAGGCTGCCACAACAAAAGCCCATGCACGGCGCCGCCAGGTGTGTTGTGCTCCTTCGAGTATGGTGCTCACACTACAACTGGCAATTACCTCTGAGATACCGGTCTAGGTGTTGGCCCAGAGTTGTGTGCGTGCTGGTGTGAAGTGCAGCAAACAGCAATGCGGTGGCTGTAAAGAGTGTGCGTCATCATGAGCACCACAGTCACATCAAATCTAGCTCATGCCCACATCATCAGGATCATGCACTATGGAATTGGCTGTCAATATCTGCTAGGGCATTGCTGGCGTCCTGATTGGGAGACCAGGTGCATGTATACATCTTCGAATGAGTGTGAATATGCATTTCATATAAATGGGTGCGTGCAGTTGGAGGCAGCTGCAGGCATGCCTGTGTCGCCGCGAGACGGAGCCTTGGGGTCTGGAGACCATGCACTGGCCGACTCGGCGTCCATGTCGCACCCATCTGAGGCAGCCACAGAGATTACACGTTCCACGTCCATCAACTCCGACCTGGACAGCGCGATGACGCCTGCACAGCCGGGGCAGGCAACGGCCGTTGCAGGGCCGGCTGCTGCTGCAGGGCAGGGGGACCGCAGGCGGCCGGTGGTACCTCCTTTGAGGTTGGAGTCACGGTTCAGCGCTACGGATGACTCGCCGCCACCTAGCAACCGCAGTGTGACTGTGGACAGCCTGCGCAGCAGTGAGACTGCCGCCCTGCATGGGGCGCACCGGCTCAGCCTGGGAAGCATGTATAGCACCGAGGGGCCAGAGTGTGTGTTCTACGACTCTGGCGTGCCTGTGCTGCGATCGCCGCGACGGCGATCGGCGGTGACAGATCCCGGCACCCGAACTACGCGGGACCCATGGCCGAAAGCGCCTGCGACAGGCGGCTATGCCAGGCCTGCAGTCACGCCACGCACATACACACCACGGGGGACCAACGCTCGGCAACCCACAGCACGCCGCAACGGCAACGGTGCAATCACACCCAGAGACACCTCCCCCCGCAAACCAGTCACTGCCCGTGGCACAGGGGCTGCCCCGGCTTCATCCCGCAAGGCCGCAGTACCCCGGCCGGGCATGTCTCCGCGGGTGGGGTCACCGCAGAAAGCAACCACGCCGCGCGGCATGCCGCCGTGGGGCGTCGGCAACCCCCGTGGTACTGCGACCCCTCGTGACAGGAACACACCTAGGGGGGGCAGGTCACCGACGAAGCGCACCGTGACCGCAGCTGCGACGCCACGCACAAAGCCGGGAGGCCTGGAAACGCCACGGAACCGGCCGACACCGCGTGGCAATGTGTCGCCGCGAGAGCGGCCCACCACACAGGCCAGGACGACGCCAAGGCCTGGCACCTCGCCAAGGGACGAGCTGCCAGCATGGAATCGTCAGACCCCTCGCAGCGGTCCCAGCACGCAGCCGCGCAGTGCATTTGCGCACAATGACCGCATGACGCCCAGGGCCCAGCAGCCTGTGACCGAGGCCCGGTCGGCGGCGCCCCGCAGCACCACGCCACCGCATGCCCGGCTGACGCCGCGCAGCAACACGCCCCCACACGTCCGGTTGACACCCCGCCAGGCCGCAGTTCGCCACGGGGTGAACATGCCACGCTCAGCAACTCCGCCGCGAGGCTTGCGAACTGCTGTCAGCCATGACGCGGATGACAAACGGCCCCGCAGCGCATCTCAGCTCACTCTGACGCCGTACGAACGCGCGAGCTCTGACTATGCCAGATCTCCGCTGATGCCAGGAATGCAAGGTGTGCATTTCCCTCTGACTCCTGCTGCCCCCTTATCCCCTGATCACATGTCCCCGTCACAGCTATGCATATGTCAAATGCTTTGATGTGCCTCGTGTTGTAAGACCTTCTGTGGTCATGCAGGCCACACCACACCGCGTTCATTCCAGGAAACGGGTGGGGAGGTGCATAAGCGCGCCACAGAGGATGCCGGCGTGCCGCAGAGGGCGAGCATCGACTCGATCACGCGGAGCCTCAGTGCAGTGTCTGAGCCACTGCCTTCTAGCATTGTGCGGGAAACAGCTCAAGCGGCCGCCCGTGTGCGGGCGTCTGCAAGTGCAGCTCTGAGTGCCACTGCCAGCACAGATGATGATGCTGCGAGCGACCACCTGCCGCGGGCCAGTTCACAGGACATGCTGAGGGTGAGCCGGAGTTTTGGCAGCAGTGGGCTGCCACGTGCGCCGCGGCCGGGCTCTGCGTCGCCTGTTTTGTCGACCCCATCCGAGGCGCCCACGCCATTTGGGCGGCCACTGCAGCAAGTGCCAGAGGAAGAGGAGGATGCACGCGATGGGGACAGTGCTCCAGGCAGCATGCAACGGCTGCGCTCGCAGCCATCTTCCTCCAAAGTTCCAGTGCCCAATCTGTCAGTGCCGCGGCCTATTCCCATGCCGCGGCCAGAGTCTGCGAAGGCCACCGCGGCACATCCCAGCGGCAGCAGTGCTCCGTCCGATCCTGTGTTCGCTTGGGGCAGCCCGGTGAAAGAAGCGGTCCCCAGCAGCCCCGCTCAGGACGTGTTGTCTGGCAGCCCTGCTCGGCCCAACGTAGCACGCCGCGCTCTCAAAACGTTCCAACGCCTGGCAGAGGCTGCGACGGTGTCATCCAGTCGCCGCAGCAGATCCCGCAACGCGGAAGGCCACGAGCCTGCAGATGCAGTGCTGACTGGCCGCAGCCCGCCGCTGTCATCTTTTGCGGCTGCGTCCGTTGCTTCTGGTGGCAGCCGACTGCGCAGTCCGTCCCCCGCAACCAGCCATGGGTCTGGCATGACGTACCGCACAGAGCCCGGGCGCAAGCCGTCGCCGTTCGTTGCGGGCAGCACTGGGAAGTCGCACCGTGCGGCGACCGTGCGCAGCACGTCGCCGCGGCGAGCTCGCAGCCGCGGGCCCCCGCCGCGCAGCGGCAGTCAGGATGCCGGCCGCCTGCGCTCACCACTGCGCCGAACACAGTCCGGCGCTGCTGGAGACGCTGCAGCGGCCACACTGGAGGAGAGGTTGCAGCAGCGTGGCATTGCAAGTCCATGGACTCTACGTGACCCCCGGCACGCCCGCATGAGCCCAGTATGCTCCCGCTCTGCGCAAGCATGGGTTTCTCTCACGCGAATTTATCGCACCAGTTGTTCTGCTGCAGCTATGCACAGAGCACACGCTTGAATGCTGCTTTGTGGTGCTGCAGGGCGGCTATGGCAGGGCTGACAGGCCCAAGTCAACGCCGTCTGTGCTGGGCCTGCTGCCTCCACGAAGTGGTGGTTCAGGGGGATCCAGTCGTACGTCGCGCCCCCATCCCCCACCCCGGCAGCCTTCAGGCCTGGGTAGGAAGAGTGTAGACGCAAACCGCAGCCGGCAGCTGCAACTGCCGCGGCCGACAACTGCTCCGGCGGCTGCCGGGGCCGCTGTCCCGCTGCCCCGCTCGCCCTCGCTCATGCGCCGGTCGCCACAACCGCAGTCACAGGCGTCCCTTGACCATGCATCGCCGGCAGCACGACCGGCCGTGCTGCTGCCAGGCTCCCCGGACCAGCGTGCTGGCTCGAGCTACACGACAGACTCGCCCCGGTCTGTGCATTCGCCCTCGCTAGCTGGAGAGGCGTCCCTGACTGTGACAACGCCCCCTCGGCCGCTCAAGCCATCGGCGTCATCGTCGTCCACCTTCTCCCCAACTCTCCCTTTCACGTCCCCGTCCCACATTTACGGATCTGGGGCGGATGGAGCTGCGCGCAGTCCAGACAAACCGTTCGGATGTGCGGAAGCCTACTCGCCTGGGTGCGACCTGGCGCCCGGCCTCCAGGACACAGTGGCTGCGATGGAGTTTGCGGGGCTGGATGACCAGGGGCCAACATCTGCAGACCTGGCAGCCACAAGGGAGACACCCGGGGCCGCCGGCAGTGGCCTGGGAGCGAGCAGCTCTTTCGCGTCGACGCCTCACACAGCCCGGGCGTTCTTGCAGGCCCCTCACCACACCGGTGCTGCATCTGGCACGGGCGGTGAGCCTAGCTCGCGAGCTGGCTGGGACGCGGCGCATGGCTCTGCAGCAGGCCCGATGGCGGGTGCCGAGGGCGATGAGGCATGGCATGTGTACCAGCCATGGCTGTCTTCGTCCATGAGCTGGCCGCAGTCGGGGGAGGTCGATGCCGAGACGCCCGTGCGGTCGCCTCCTGTGCCAGGGCACGCCCGCACTGCAGCACAGGCTCCTGCGGCCCAGCGCAGCACTCAGCAGGCAGACACTCCGCCCAGGCGGTCACCCCCGCCACAGCCGCTGATGCCCATGCCGCACTCTGGTGGGGACGGGAGCGCTCACCCGCACACGGCAGCAGCAGTGCCGTGGCGGGGCGGGTCACGTGCTCCCTTGGACTCTGATGAGCACATGAAGCTGCACAGCGCAGGCGAGCGGCAGCGGGCGAGTGGGGATGGGGCCAAGCGGAGGTCTCATGGGGACAGTGTGCTGCCGTCGTCGCCGTACGGGCTGCGTGCACATGAGGGCCAGCACGGTGACGGCTTTGATGCATTCGATCCCGCTGCGCTGCGGAGGACGGATGTGATGAAAGAGCGAGAGGCCGCATGGGGGCGCAGCCCAGCATCCAGCCGCACCGCATCACGGTCGCCCGACAAGCGCGACGCAGACGGCAAGGGGCGAGCCATGGAGGACATGCTCGCGCTGGCTGTGATGGAGAGTCTGGAGCACATCCGTTCACATGAGTACCTGCTAGCCGAGGCGACACTGGAGAATGTGTATCACAGGTACATGCGGCGGCTGTCAGTGCGCAAGCGCTTCGAAGAGGAGGCCAGCTCCGGCATTGGTAGCAGCGGCGCAGCAGGGCACGGGTCGGGCATCAAGGCGCAGACGGGCAAGAAGAAGGGAGTGGCGCGCTGCTCGAGCGCCAAGGCGCCGCGGCGGCGGAGCACATTCCTTGAGGACGCCACACAGGAGCGGCCGCACCGCAGCTCAAGCGCGTCTCGGCTGCCACAGTATGCGTCCATGTCACCACGGCCGCAGCCTGCGTCAGCGACGCGGCGCCGCGCTGAAGAGCGTGCGGAGGACCAGCGGGCGGCGAAGAAGGGACGGCCGCCGAAAGCACCGGACGGGCAGCGGCGGACCGGGGCGGGGCCGGATCGGGAGGCATCGGGCGAAGTGCAGCCTCTGCCGATTCGGCAGGGGACTGTAGACGAACTGGAGGCGCACCGGAAGGGGGGCCAGGCGCTTGTGGCGGCGGGCAGGCGGGTTGGGGAGGCGGCAGACATGGAGTCGGCGGCGGCACGGAATGCGGTGGCAGTGTCGGCGATTGAGGCGGTCTCGCACGCCGAGGGGCCGGTGACTCAGCTGAGCATGACAGATGATCGCAGCACTTTGCCGGATGCCACGTTCTTTTCGGTGGCAGACAGCCAGCTGCTGGACGAGGTGATGAACAGCGGGTTTGATGCGGACACGATGCAGGCGATGCTGTCACGGATTGACGCTGAGGTTGCTGCCATGCCGCAGGACGACACAGCTGATTTGGCTGCACGGCAGGGCCCGCACAGCGCGGGTCCGTCCTCGTACGGACAGCGGCTGGAGGCCCGCGTGGGGGACATGGTGCGTGTAGGCGCCGTGCCGGCAGTTGTGCGGTACGTGGGGCCAGTCGATACTCTGGGTCCCGGCACGTGGGTCGGCCTGGAGCTGTCCATGGCGTGTGGCACTTGCGACGGGGGGTTGAATGGTGTGGAATATTTCAAGTGCGGGCAGAGGTGCGGTGCGTTCATTGCGGCCACAGCACTGACTCCCGATAATGACGATTCGTTTGCTATGGACTTGTAGGCTACATACGGCCGCAGGTTCTGATTCAATTGAGGTTGACAGGTTGAGGTTCGGGATGAGCGCTTCTGACTGAGTAGAGCGCTCCTTTTCGCGATTTCGTTTGTGTATGGAGAAAAATCATGTTGAGGCATGCGTAACATGCTTGACAATAAACGTCGTTTGAGTCGGCAGTCGAGGTTGTGCTCAGAAGCCTGGAAACTGAGTGAGGTCTCTCATTGGGGAATGTATATCCAACGGTTGCACATACACTGCAATGCGGTACATTCATTGGCGTGT